>VDFB02056134.1:0-56875 GCA_007258455.2 Sequoia sempervirens
CAATTAGAGTAGTGGTCACACTTTGTGTCATAATCTACCTCTTGTCACACACATCTTATAAAATAAGTTTTAAGAAACCTTATTTTCCTATAGATTATGCTAAATTTCTGCTTTTTAGTCTCATCATAATAGGATGGATTGTAATTTAATGGATATGGTTAACTGTTCAATTGTATATTTTTGTGCATGGCCAAAGTTGGAGGAGGTGTCTTTGCATAGAGGATTTTTGGACAAGAAACACACTTGATTTGATTCAAGTGTACAACTTAAATAGAGACCAGCAACAATTCTCAAAGATAAAAAGATTGTGCACAAAGATATTTACCAAAGTTAAGTTGCACAAATTGTTATATTTGGTGTTGATGCTTCAGCTAACTACAGTTTTTTTTAGCAAGCTGTGTGGTCTTATGTCAAAGGTCATTATAGGTAATTTTGTGTATTGGTTTCGTAACAACATATTGAAGGGACATCAAGTTGTAACACCTGGAAAGTATAAGAGAATTTTGGAACTAATATGTATGCCAGGAGAAGACCCCTCTAGTTTTTGGGAAGCCAATAAAATGTCTTTTAATAAAGTAAAGCTTCTAATGTGGAAAGGTTTCGAAAAAGGCATATCAAGTGAGGAAATCAACTCAATTTTTTCCCTATATTCTATGCATTGGGTAGAGGATGGGAAACAACTTCTAAATATGCTTCAAACAAGAGAATTCCCCTTAGTTTGGAAGCATTTCCCAAGTGTAGAAAAACAATGTGTGAGGATTACAGTAGTGTCTCTCATCACTATCTTTAGTCGACTACACAAGGCCAAGTCAGCTCCATTGGGGAAAGCTCTAAAATCTTGTCAAGAAGTATGGGACTTGTTGAGTTTTGTAGACGAGTTTGATATAGATCTCCAAGCTAATGAAATAAGTATCTTTGATGATCTGAAAAAAAAATAGGATCAAGTCTATATGGCTACAGAAAAGGAGTTCTACAAGCTACAAATGGAGTATGAGAAACTTGATCCAAGTTATGAAGAGCGTGTTATAGATGTCCAAGAGGAACGAAGAATTCTAGAGGATCTATCAAGGGAATGTGAGTGCTTGCTCAGAATTGAAAATCTACTTGGAGACAAAGAGGAGGTTGCTACAAATTCGAATGATTCCAAAAACTAGGTGAAAATTGCACCAAGCTACAACCTCTACAAACTATGTAGATTAATGTTGGATGAAGATATTGAAGATTATGTGGCATGGATAGAGGTGTCTTTGAAAAAAATGATTGCTTATTGTGTGTCAAGGCTAACAGATATTCTTGTAAAGAAATGTTGGAAATGGGCACAAAAGTTTGAGGAAGATAAGTTATGGGAAGTAATTGATCTTGCAAATGCAAAGGAATTATGGAATCGTGGGAGCCTGAACCAAAGATGATAAGGAATACCACAAAGAAATGGGCAATACATGGCATGCAGTCCACCTAATTCCCTGCCAATCTAAGTTAATTTTATTTTTAATGTTATGTTTTAAATTTGAGTCGTTTCCTTCCTAGAACATTATGTAAAAGTAAGTTATCGTAGATTAGGGCTTAAAGTCTTACTTTCAGAACTGATTCTTTTCTCTTTCCTGATTGGTCTTGTTGGATCTTCATGTTGTTTATTGCCATAGTGGTTGATCATGTTGCTATTGTCATGTTTTTAACTATTGTAGCGGTTAATATTGACAATTGTATTAGCTATTGGTCTTGTATTCATATTGATGTTACTTTTTTGTTTGCTATTAACTGTTGTCTTTGTTGTATCTATTATTACTATAGCTGTTGTACTTGCTGCAAGATTTTTCTCCAATTTATTTTTGTATTATGCATATTATCAATTTTTCAAAAATACATTTAGATAAATATTTTCGTTGTAGTGGTCTTGTTTGGTAATTAAGGAGAAACCAAGTATAATTCTTAAGTGTTTCAAGAAATTGTAATCCATGTGGGGAAGTTCTTATAGAGCTAAACTTGATTACGTAGGTTGTTCCTGATTTTTTTTTTGGAATTAATATGCTATAGAATTTATTTATTTTATTCATGATTTGGAAATTGTATAGCTCGATTTGTCTATTTATTATAGAATAATTACAGATCAAATATTTTATTTCTTTTAAATTGATATTTAAAAAAAAAAAATCTTAATAGAATTGAAATTGTATAATATTTCACTTTTGTTTATGGTATATATTATAATATTTTTCTTCAAATTAAGTTTCTATTATTTATTGTTTTATAATAAGATTATAATTTTATAAAATCTAATGTCTTATATATGAATATCTTATTAATTAAAATGCTTTCTTTTAATTTTTTAATTAATGTTTTTAAGATTTTATTTTCTAGAAGATTGAAATAGTATAAATCTTTAACTTTTATAATGAAAAATGTTAGAGATGAAGTGTTTTCTCTATGTTTATTCATAAATTTTAGTTCTTTTCACAATATTGAAGGTAAATATGAAATTCATGAAGTTTTACAATCTAGCCAAAAAAATTATGTATACATATTATATTGTGAATTTAGTCTTTTAAAGGCAGAGATGTAAAAGTCACATCATGTTATCAAATTAAATTTTTTATAAAAAATATTTATATGTTAAATTAAGTATAAAAATCTCATATATTTTCTTGATTTAACTTATATACAATGCTAACTATTTATTAGATATTTTGAATAAAATTTATAATATTATGACTTCACTAAACTTGCTCTTGAAGAAGACTTGGAACCATAAATTCCCTTGTAAATAAATGTTTCTAACAAAATCTAGATAACTTGTTTGGTATGAGCTTGCCATTGTCAAATTGAATTTAGACTATTTACGCTTTTTAATTTTTATATATAGTTGTTGGCAAAAGACTCATTCAATGTATGTGAAGCTAATGGTTCTCTTTTAATAAATTAAGACTTGGAATGAGGTAAGGTTTTGACCAAGCTTGGAATTCAATGGTCTAAAGGCTGTTTTTTTTTTATTTTTAGGATGCAACCTATTTTAATAAGTTAAGGATTTGAACAATGAAAGTTTGAGACAAGGATAGAATTAGTTTATTTTTTTATTTACATTCTTTCTAATGGGAAAATATAAGGACTCGAATTCTAAATATTACTTTAAAAAGAAATGATGCCTTCAATTTTGATGCATTTCCCAAATGTAGAAAAATAGTGTGCAAAGCTTATAATAGTGTCATTCATCATCATTTGCATTCAACTACACAAGACCAAGTCAAATTATTTAATGAAACTTATCAAAGCTTGCAATGATGTATGGGAAGTGTTGAACTTGATAGATGAGTATCGTATTAGTCTATAATTTAATGAAATGGCATGTTTTATGATCTCAATATAGATGATCAAGTTTGCATGGATATGGACTATGAGTTGTATAGGCTACAAATTGAATAAAAAGAAATTCTTTGTGGCTACAAGTAATCTATTGTAAATATGTATGTGATGCATATTGTAGAAATGTGAGGCCTTTCTCAAAAGATAAAATATACTTGAGTGATTACAAGGAGAAGTTTTCTAGAGATTTAAGTGAGTACATAGATTAGATAAAAGTCAAACCTTGTTGCAACTTATGTAAACTATCCAAACTAATGTTGAGTGAAGGTACCAAAGATTTTTTTGGTGCAGACAAAGTATCTACTATAAATATTACTTTTCTTATGAAGGCTATCATATATTATTGTAAAATAATGTTATAATTGGGGAAAGAGAAAAAAAAATGAGGAAGAAATTTATAGAAAATAGTTCATTTCATATGAAATTACAAACAAAATGGTGGATCTTTGAGAGCTTAAATTAAGATAGGTTTTAGATAACACAAATTAATGGAAAATATTATTATTTCTTGTACACTATGTTCTAAATTTATTGAAAAACTCAAGGATATCCTTTTCTCATTCCTAGAAATTCTAGAATTCATTATATGGTTTTATTTTTCTGAGTATGGCTCTTTTTAGCCTTGAAGATGTAATTCATGATACTCATTACCTTTGCAAATAGTATACTTGAAGAAATTTTATTGTGCTCATGTATTCCCATGTACATATTTTATTAGGTTTGGGTCATCATATTTATATTATCTCTAATTTTAATTTAGTATGGTAAGTTCCCCTATTTATAATGTTAAATTACCTCTAGGAAATGTTCCTTTTAACTTTCTATAGTAGGGTTCTTTGTCCTAATTCCTAAGTATTATTTAAGCTTTTGTATGAACATGCACACTTTACACTCTATTTTCATGTTAAACCAATAACAAATAAGTTTGGGCAACTCTTCTTAATTGTATTACTCTATTTTAAGTTATTGATTAGTGACATTGATCCATTTTTTGGCCTCACTTTTTAAGTTATATTCCTTAAGAATTATCTCAATAACATCATATCTTTATAGGGGTGATCTATTACAATGATGGTGAAATAGATAAATCCTATAGCTTCCAAATTTATGTACACCCATTCAACCCCTAGACATTGATTTATCCTTGATTAATATGAGTCTTTGGATGTGATTATAACTTATGCCATTTTTATGCAAAATAACCCTCCATTATTCTTATGTATTACATGTGCTTAAATTATATTCATTTATGAAAAATAGCTTAAACATCGAGGATGCACTTTGGTTCTTCACATTTCCCCCTTAGTCATTGACATTTTATTAGTAAAATGATAATTTGAGTTTAGAAAAGGATTAAAAGATCTCACCTAATAAAACTAGAGACTCGCCATGAAATTATCATTTCTCCACAAAATTCTCATGAGAACATGTGTCTCTAAATCAGTGTTCATGACTTATTGAGGTATCTCAAAAAACACATTGACATGTAAGTTTGTATTTTACCACTTGACCCTTGATTATTTGATCTTGTTTGTTACTAACATGTAATTTATTACTAAATCATAGTGAAATCCTATACAAACATTCCTTATCATTTATAGACTAAAAATATTTACCAAGACAGTCCAAGAAAATTTTGAAATAAAGCAATATATAATTCAATATAGCTAAGTTTTAGCCAATGGAAAAACAAACTATCAATATAAAGCATTTTTATGTTGTAAGTTTGATGTTGTTGGTGTTTTCATTGATGTCAGCACAATATTGGAAGCTTGGAGTTGTTTGGGTGTTTTCATTGATGTCAACCCTTTGTATGTAGAGAGTGTTGGAAGACTCTTGATGTTGATGATGTCAACCTCCAGTAGAGTTTGGGAGATTATTGGTAGTATGGATGTGTTGTAGTCTGATGATTTTTGGAATTGATGAGAAGCATTGTAGATGCTATATAGATGTTAGTAGTGTTATTGATGCAGTTGGTTCACTTGGTTTCTAAGTACTTTTTAGAAAATTTGAATACAAGAGTGCATAGTGTGTCTAAGTGGTGTTATGTGTTTTGCTCCGCATTTCTTCATGGTTGAAGATATACTTTTTGTGGTTTAGATGAGTTGCTAAAAGGTGTTACATCCAGAGTTTTAGGTTTTGGATCGTACATAAGTGGAAGTTGTGTTTGATAGTGTGTGTGTGTGTGTCTAAGAAGTAGGTTGTTTGAGAGAAATGAGATTGCTTCACATTTCTCCACATTGAAGTTACGTGTATTGTGGTTTTGGGAATTTTCTTATACTCTCTATATCTACCTTCCCTTGAATTTTTAGGTGTTGTGGTGTTATACAAGGTTGGTTAGTGAGTTGTATGTATGAACATGCCAGTGTGTCTAGTTACATAGAATGAAAGTGTTCTTTAGTTTCAGGTGGTTGTAGCAGTAGTGTTGAATATTCTAATGATGTAGAATATTCTTAAATTTTTTGAAGTGTTATTACATGTGGTCCACAAGATGTTTCTAGACATGAAGAGGCATGTTTTTGGTTGTTTGTTAGTGTTAGTGGATGTTTGGTCAACTAGGCATGCTAGCGATAATTATGGAGGATGTTTGTTTTTTGTGGAAGTGTTGAGAAGCATGTTGATATAGATTTGGATCCTATTTAACCCTTTTCATGGTATTTCTTCACTTATTTCCACCATGGAAGTGTTTAGTGTTGACCTATTTGGTGTTGCACATTTGAGGTGCATACATTTCATTAAGGTTGACCTAATTGAGATCATTTAGGTCATAAATGGTATAAATACACGATGAGTTGTTGGAGGTGAAGTATGGTGTGCGAAATATGTGAATGTGATCAATTTTGGTGATTTGAGTGTGATATTAAATTCCTATGAGTTTTGGATGCAGTGAGCAGGTGTTTACATTTCAGTTTGCTTGAAGTTGTTGGAGGTAGTGAACCAAAGGTTGTGGAAGGAATAAAATTGTAGTGGTGGATTTCTCTTGTTGACTTGAGATAGTGAATATCTTTGTAATAGTATTCTTCTATTCTTCTTTCCTCTAGACAACTTGATTCCTTTTGGTAGTGAGCCTTTCTTATTTTTTCTAGGTAGTGAGCCCTTGGAAGTGACCCTAATTGTATTTGGTGTTGTAATTCATATATATGTGAGATAATCCTCATCGTGGTTTTTCCCTTCTTGGGTTTTCCACGTAAATCTAGTGTTCTTATGTGTTTGGATGTGTTTGCATTATTGTTTCATATGTTTACATTTTTCTAATGTATGATAAGGGTTTAAAGGTTGATAAGGGTTTGAATGATATTAAGGGACTCAATGTTTTAAGTATACAATTGATTCACCCCCCCACTCAATTTTCATGTGCATCTAACAATTAGTATCAAATCCAGGTTCCTAGGAAGAAGCTTAACCGCTTGAAGTAGATCCGAATGGTTCACAAGAAGGGTTTCAAAGCTACTATGTTCAATGGAATGAATTATGCTTACTAGAAAGCTTGGATGGAGTCCTTTCTAGTATCTCTTGGATTTGGAGTCTTGAAATCAATTGAAAAAGGATAACTATGTCTTTAAATATTTAGACAAGTGATGATGAGATCAAGGATTGTGAAAATAATTGAAAAGAAAGGAATGTTATCCTAAGTGGTCTTTCTAATTTTGAGCTTGGAAAAGTGATAAGTCTAAAATCTGCTAAAGATGTCTGCACAAAGCTGGAAAGTATTTATGGAGATGACAAGGTCAAACAAGAAAAGATGCAAAACTACAAAGCCAAGTTTGAAACCATAAGTATGTCTAAAGATGAATATATTACTACATACATGCTTAGAGTTGATGAAGTTGCCAATGTCATCAATGGTCTTGGTGGAAAGTTGGAGGAAAGTGAAGTTGTGAAAAAGTTATTAAGAAATCTGCCTAAATCTTATAGCTCTAAAGTTTCTGCTATTGAGGAAGCTCGGAATTTAGATAATTATTCTAAAGATCAAATGTATGGTGATTTAACTTCTTTTGAAATGAGAGAGTTTGGTCAATATGCTACAAGTAAAGAATTTGCTTTTAAAATCTATAATTTAGTAGAGAAAGATGATGGATCAGATCTAAATGACCTTGATGAGGTGGAAGAAAATTTGTGAGAATATTGAAGAAGGGAACTAGAAAATGTAGAGGTAAGCCACCTTTAAAAATTTTCAATTATGGAAAGATAGCTCATTATTCATTGAAATGTCCAATCAAAGTTACCAATGAAAAACAAAAGTATCATAAAGGTATTTTTTTCAAAAAGTGTTCCTGTGTTGAAAAGGATAATGGTGTTTCTGATGATGAGGAATAAGATTATCTAGATGATGGAAGTAATGAATGCTTGTTCATGGATTTAATTTTTGGAACTAACTCTACTAATTTTTGAAGATGTGTGAAGGAAAGTGCTCCAAAAACATGTTATAACATTGAAGGAACTATGTTGATTGATGTCCATGATAGAGAGGAGAGAAACTATTGGATAATTGATAGTGGATGCTCAAATCATATGACAAGTGATAAGAGTAATTTTTTTAAGCTTGGAAGGTATGATGGTGGTCTTGTTAAGTTTGGTGATAATACATCTACTAAGATTTGTGGAAAAGTTTCAATTAGTTTTGATGGAAAACATAAAACAAATGATGCTCTTTAAGTCAAGAGTCTCTGGCATAATCTTCTAAGTTTAGGAAAAACGTATAGAAGAGGATATAATCTTGTGTTTTAGGATGGTGGTTGTGAAATTAGAAAAGGAAGCTCTAATACTTTGTGTGTTGTAAGAACAAGGATAGAAGGTAATTTTTATCAGCTCAAAGCTAGTGGTGCAAAGTTCTTTATGTCACAAATTATTAAAAGTTGGATATGGCTTAGAAGAATGGGTCACATTAATTTTGATAGCCTAGTGAAGATCAATTCTACTTATTCTATGGGATATTTATCAAAGATTGTAAATCCTATCAATACAATCTGAAAAGAATGTCAAGTTGGAAAGCAAACAAAGAGGTTCAAGACAAAAGAATATTCTATTGCAAGTCCTTTAGAGTTGGTACATACAGACCTATGTGGACCTAAGAAAATAAGATCGCATGGTCACAAGTATTTCATGTTATTGATTGGTGGCTATTCTAGAATGACTTGGGTGACATTTCTCAAACAAAAGTCAAAAGCTCTAAATAAGTTTAAAGAATTTAAGTCTATGGTTGAAAATGAAATGGATTTGAAAATCAAGTGCTTGAGGTTTGATAGAGGTGGTGAGTTTACTTCTAATGAGTTTAATATTTTTTTTAAGATCATGGGATAAAAATGCATTTGAGAACCCCTAAGACTCCTTAGTAGAATGGAGTTGTGGAGAGGAAGAGCAGGATAGTTCAAGAAGTAGCTAGGAAAATGATGAAGGAAGATAATCTATCGGATATCTATTGGAGAGAAGCAATCCATTCTATATTCTACATTCTTAACAAAGATTAAGAAAGAGTGAAAAATTCAAAGACTCCCTATGAGTTATGGTATGGTAAACCTCCTACTGTGAAATATTTCAAATTTTTTGGAAGCGGATGTTATATCAAAAGAGATGAAGAAAACTTAGGAAATTTTGATGTAAGATCTTATGAAGGAATCTTCCTTAGATACTCTACAAAAAGCAAGGCCAATTGGTGCTACAATAAAATGTTGAAGATGACTATTGAAAGGTCAAGTGTCAAAGTGGATGAAGAACCACGTCAAATTTTGGTAGTGATAGAAGGATATGAATATGATGAATCCCCTTGCAATGAAGAAGAAAAGGATAAAAAAAGGAAAACAGATGTCAGCTGAAGAGGAAGAAGCTCCAAAAAAATCCTAAGACTCCTAAGTATGTGCAAAAGAATCATTCTAAAGATCAAATCATTGGATATAAGAGCAAAGGTTTGTTGACAAAAAGAAAATTTTCTATGATAGAAGAACAAATATACTTTTGTTTACCTTTTGAGATAGAACCTAAAACAGTAACTAAGGCATGCAAAGATAAGAATTGGATCAAATCTATGAAAGAGGAGTTAGAGTAGATTGAGAATAATCTGACTTGGGAATTCATCCTAAGACTAGCAAATAAGAATGTGATAGGAACTAAATGGGTTTTCTTGAATAAGGCTAGACTTGTTTGTAAGGGTTACTCACAAGTTGAAAGTATAGATTTTAAGGATACTTTTGCTTTGGTGGCAAGGATGGAAGCTATCAGGATGTTTTTGGATTTTGCAACACATAAATCTTTCAAGGTATATCATATGGATGTGAAGTCTGCATTCTTGAATGATGAATTGGAAGAAGAGGTATACATTGAACAACTAGAAGGTTTTTATTTATCAGAAGATGTTGATATGGTCTACACATTGAAGAAAGCATCAATATGGACTCAAACTAGCTCCTAGAGCTTGGTACTCAAGGTTGGATAGGTATTTGATGTAGAAGCATCTAGGGCAGAGAGCAATCTTGCATCATCAAATTTTGTGTTTGTTTGTTTTGAATAAGGGTTGATCATGTTTTATCGGCGGGACTCATCTTGGAGTCTCTTTGATGGCCCGATAGTTATATGTCGGTGAGTCACAAGTTTTTATAACTTCACAACCTCCGACTATAGGTTCTTAAGTTCATAGTTTTAGCAACTTGGTGATGGAGTGATAAGGATCAAGAAGGCGCTACGAGTGGGACCCAATAAGGTGGACGTGGCAGTGTAACCCGATAAGATGAAGTCAATGGCATTGGTGGACTGTGATGTTTGGTGACATTAGAAGGTATATACACGGCAGTTTCCTGCATACCCTACTAAAATTTCAGTGGGGCCTGATCAAGTCCCTCGAGGTCAGTGGGGAATGGCAGTGATCAAATGTTGAAGATCGACAGTGCTCACAGCATGCATGATGGTTATCTCATTGGTAGGAGTTTGGAAGATGTCCCTTTGATACAATGATAAGGAGGTGATGAGGAAGGATTGACTAAATGATGAGTTGGAAAAACAAATGAACCCAGTGGAAACACATGGCATGATAGAATTTATCAATTTTCATCATTGTTGCTAACTAACTAGGTCAAATGAATTTATAGGCATGCAGCGAATGATTGGAAAATTACTTATTGGGGAAAGAATGAGAAGTAGTCATGGAAGTTTATGTAACTTCCTGGAGAATATACATGTGTACTACGACATCATCAGGAAAGGGGAATAGACAGATAGATAGAGGAGAATGATAGACAAAGGGAATGGTTTGTACAATGCAGAGAATGCAGGAAGCAGAGAACAAGAGTTGAAGTTTCGATGACTGGGGGAGCATATTTGCATTTAGTATATGAATGTAATGAGTTTCCCATGAGATGGCATGTAACTATGTAATGTCATTCTAGTAATAAAGATATTTTTTCCATACAAACTTGGTTGTTTATGTTGTTCTAGCTTGCAAAGGGAGTCCCCTTCACCAAGTGGTATCAGAGGAGTTCCTGAGTCTATAACAAAGTGTTGAATGTGAGGTAGTTACAACAAGACCTATGAGTGTGGGATAAGAATAAAATTGCTCCAAGAATGGCCTAACATGGTAGAGGCAGAGGCAGAGGCACTGGAGGAAGAGATCCTCCCATAGATGAACTTAGAGCCCTCATAAGGCAATTAGAGAACCTGCGGGATGAGGTTCAAAGAAGAGATATACATTTAGAGAGAGAAGACAGTGAAGATGACATTGAAGAGGAAAAACATGATCAGATGGATCCTGGAGAAATGAGGTTGCTGAGAGCGATATCCAACATTGTGAAGAAACCTAAGATGGAGGTTTCTACTTTCAACAGAAGTCTGAATCCTGAGGACTTGATTAATTGGATCAATGACATGGAGAAATTTTTTGAGTTTGAGGAGATTGAAGATCCACACAGAGTGAAGTTTGCAAAGACATAACTAAAAGTTCATCCAAGTATATGGTGGAAAGAGGTTGATGAGGTAAAAATAACCTCATCATGATAATACCATAAAGACCTGGTTCATACATGTAAAATCTCTATCCTCTGCCAATTAATTAAATTTTAGGAAAAATAATTGCTTAATTTTTAGTGAGAAACTGTATAAACTTTATTTCTTTAGATTTCTTGAAGTGTTTTGCCAATATGGATTTAATGGGTTGTTTTAAGTGTTTTGTAGATAATAATCGGTCAATCAAAGTTGCAGATTGAAGCATCTAGCTAGCATGTGCTCTAGAACAAGCTGAAGATATACGTTGGAAATATGCTCTAGAACTTCAGGGTGATGGACCGAATATGTAGTTGTTATTTTTGTTATCCTTTGAATTAAAGACTTTATGGCTCGACTTGAGCTTCTTAAATACTGTGTAATAGGTTTAAAGATATACGAGTTATCCATAGATCTGTTCTAGATATTTTCAATGGTTATCCACACCATCTAAAATATAGGATGTAGTTACAATTTCTCTATAAAAGATATGATCTCTAGAAGTAACATATACAGTGAAAATTAATGTTATATTGTCAAAATGTTTCTGAGGTTTATGAATAAAGAGATTGTTATCTAAAATTATGAGTTATGAGTCATGGATGATAACTATGATTGATAGAAGTGTTTCTGAAATAGTTGTGAATGTAAGCTGAGAATGAATGTGATAACCCACGAGCTAGCCACTCGACGGGAGTAGATAAGTGTTTTCTTTTACTATAATTTTGTTCTGTAGAGAATCATTAAGTTTACTATTATGAAATTTTAGTTCTGAAGTATTTTTTACCTTTTCACTTCCGTAGTTTCTGTTATTAACTATTAGAATCTTTATTGTTAAGAAAATGTTTTATGGATTGCTATAAGTTTTTCTGATTTTATAATTTTATAGCTTCTTAGTTTAGTCATTTTTGTGCTTTTCAATTTAGTTATTATTCTTTCTAAATTAGTTTTCTTACGCTTTCAATTCAAGCATTTTTTGTTTTCTTAGGAATAAATTACTTTGTAGTTTTATAGTTAGATAGTTTGAAGTTGGAATTAATATTAAGTTGTTCTTAAAAGTTAGAAAACCTGAGGGAGATACTCTAGACTTCTTCTATTGCAAATTGCCTTGAACACTACCCAGTCGACAAATTGAATATTATATTCTAAAGTAATGGGACTTAACGACAGCCTGTCCATTTTTGGCACCGTTGTCGGGGACCCCTTAGCTTCTTTTGATTGAGTGTTAATAGAAGACGCCTAGAATACCTCTTTTAGGCCAAAAATATTATCTTTGGCTTCCTTTTCTGCATGGTCAGGAAAAGAGGCACTCACAGACGATTTATACCAAAGACCCCCCAAAATACATCCCAGTTATACATAGGGAGGCCCAAGGCTCAGAAGACCATTTTGTTGACAAATTACATGAGCCTAACCCACCTTAGGCTTTCCACTATCTCCCAAAAGATCATCCTGTAGTGTAACCTATTGTCGAAGAAATTATTTTTGAGGAGCATATTCCTCTGAACATCATGGGAGATTGGAGGGTAGAAGCTAACCGTAATGATGCCAACCATAATAACAATGATCCTCAACTACCTAGAATGTTTGCTTATCCTATTGCTCTAGATGTGGATGATGATACAATGATGAAAAAAATCTCTCCATCTTTCCTTCCAACCTTCTGCGGTTTATCTTCAGAAGACCCAGACCAATTTCTCTTTGAATTTAAGGTCCTTTGTCAAACCTATGACTATTAAAATGACAACCAGAAACTAAATTTGTTTCCTTCTACTTTGAAGGATTCAGCCATGCGTTGGTTTATGGGACTACCATCTGGAAGTATTACATCTTGGGAAGAAATGGAGATTGTGTTCTTAATAAATATCAAAGTTATTGTAGGGTGAGTGATCGTAAGGAAGAGTTGTTTAAACTTAGGCAAAATGAGGATGAGAGTCTAGAGGATTATTTGGGTAGGTTTCTTTTCTTATCTAAATGATGTGGAGAAATAACCATTAGTGTTGAGATTCTCAAGACTATATTTCTTAAAGGACTCGATGATGATGCAAGAAGAAGTATTGATTTAATGGGAAAGGTGACCTGTCTCAGTTAAACCTTGAAGACATATGTGATTTGTGTCACAATTTTTCACGTACTCATGGAGGAATCTGAAAAACAAATATTTTCAAAGGGAATAATGAGATAGGTAAGCTCTGAGAAGAAATAGCAAATCTTAAGATAGACATACTTGTCCAATTGAACACTACGTTGGATGGTATACAAGCAAAGACACGTAACCCTGAGACTTTGTCAATCTATTGTCCTAGGTGTCAAAATAAACATCTTTTACATGAGTGTCCTTTAGACAAGGTTAATGTTTGTCAACTTTGTGAGAAAAGTCACCCTACCAATCAATGTGAGCTTCTTACTGATCTTAAGAATACTAAGAAAAAAATTTCTCAAGTTGAAGAAGAAATAAATGTGCTAAATCAACGCCAGGGAGGTAATTGTTCTTATGGACATAATTCCAATCCTACATGGAGACCCGAGAATAACTGGGCTTGTAATCAATGGCCTCCATCTTGGAATCAGCCCTATCTTCCACAGCCTACTTGGGGAACTCCTTATTGGGGATCTCCTGAATGGGCAAGTCAGTCATGGGGAACTCAACAGTGGCCAAACCAGTCACAACAACAATGGTACCCACAACACATTGCTCCCCAATGGAATCAAGGACAGAATCAATTTTATACTGGTCCTAGGAGGAATCAACATCAGAATTTGTTACCACCACCTCAGAATCTTCCTCAGACTGAGCAGGTAAATCAACCTCAACTTCCAGCACAACCACTTCCCAATCCTAAGAAGAATTGACAGAATACTCTGATATATACTACTGAGAAAGATAATGTCATAGGACTTAATGCAATTCATTGTAGAAATTTTCAGTTGCGTTCCAGTAGGACATTTCAATCGCCCACTATTGAGGAAGTAGTGGATGAACCTATTTCTCAAAATTTTGAGAAAGATACTACCCTACCCGTGAATATTACTGAGTCTTCAGCAACAGAAGCTGCTAATTTACCTCGGGAGGAGGGAGGTCAGTCTTTGACTAAGTTTAGTAAAGATATCCCTTCAAAGGAGAAAACTCAAGCACCATTTTTGAAGCGTCTGAAATCAACAATTCTGAAAGATACTCCATAAATGACATTAGCTTCTGAAACTGCATTAATTCAGGAAATTAAACAATTGCAAATAGAGGTTCCTTTGATGTATTCAATAAAGGAAATTCCTAAGTTAAATCAGTTGATCAAACAACTGTGTATTAGAACTCTAGGAAGGAAACCAAAGAAAATAAACACTGTGGACATTGATGGTTATCTAGCTGAATTTTTGTCTGGAAAGACTGTTTCTCCAAAATATGATGGTCTCGGGAGTCCATTGATTACTATTAAAATTAATGAGGTAGCATACCTAATGCATTGGTGGATTTGGGAGCAGCTATTAATGTAATGACGGTGGATGTAATGGAAAAATTAAGTCTTACTAATTTAAGTCCTACAACTATAGTCTTACAAATGGAAAATCAGTCTATAGCCATTCCAAAAGGTGTTATAAAAAATGTTCTTGTTAAAGTTGATGGATGGGAATATCCAATTGACTTTCAAATAATCCAATTGCTTACACCTAAAGATAGTTATCCAATAATTTTGGGAAGACCATGGTTGGCTACTGTCACTGCTACAATTGATTTTCGAGGAGGAATGACCATTTCACATGGTCCAAATAGTAAACATTTATTTTTATATCCTCCTGCTAAACCTACCGAATATAATAAAGTCTGGGTTGATGAACCAGAAGAATTTAGTGGTCAAGACAGTCTGGCCTCCTTGGCCATGGTAGTGATTAAACAACATGGAGAGGAATTAGAGGATGAGTTAGTAAATAAGGTTGCACACTTGGCTATAGGTTCAAGTGAAAAAGTAATAGAGGATGTGCCAAAGATTTTGGGACAACCAATTGATATAAGTGGGATGGAACAGAATTATGTTACCATGGGGATGCCTTGTCCCTTGGCTAATATGATTCCTAGAACGAGTTATTTCTTTGATGATATTACAATATTTCACCAACTTATACCTCATACTTGTCCTCTCAACACTTTGTTACGACCAATACATACTATCACTTCGGCCTATCCAGGAACAAAAATAATTATGTTGCTACCAAGAAAAACAATGAATGTCAATAGTTTGTTGATAGAAATACAAGAGGATAAATTATTTAATGTGTTGGTAAAAAGGTCTAAAGCTTTTTCTTGGGACTATACATACATGAGGTGGATTCACCTGAGTGTTTGTACTCATCACATTTATACTGATCCTAATATAAGACTTGTTTGTCAACCACAGAGGAGACTCAACCCCGCATTAAAGGATCTTGTCAAAATTGAGATTGAGAAACTCCTCCATGCAGGATTCATTTATCCTATCTCAAATAGTAAGTGGGTGTCACCTATGGTAGTTGTACCAAAGAAAAATGGCAAGTGGATAATTTGCATGGATTATAGAGAACTCAATAAAGCCACCTTTAGAGATTATTTTCCCTTACCATTCGTTGACCAGGTTTTGGACAATTTGGCTGGAAGGAAATATTTTTCCTTTGTAGATGGATTTAGTGGTTACAACCAAATTCAGGTAGCACCAGAAGACCAAGATAAGACAACGTTTACTTGTCCTTGGGGCACATATGCATACTGAGTTCTTCCTTTTGGACTTTGTAATGCTCCAGCAACTTTTCAGAGGGCCATCTTAGCTATATTTGTAGCACTTGTCAATGATTGTGTAGAGGTTTATATAGATGATTTCACAATATATGGGTCAACCTATGATGAAGCTCTTCAAAACCTGGATAGGGTTTTGGAGGTTTGTGAGGAAAACCAATTGTCCCTTAGCCATGAAAAGTGTGTAATAATGGTGGAACAAGGAATAGTCTTAGGCCATCACATTTCCTAGGAAGGAATAAAAGTTGATCCTAAAAAAATTAAACTCATTCAATAATTGACTGTACCTCAAACACAAATAGATGTTCGAAGTTTTCTTGGACATGCTGGATATTATAGAAGGTTCATAGAAAGCTTCAGTAAGATAGCAGCCCCTATGTTTTCTCTCCTCCAAAAAGATGTGGAGTTTAATTGGACGTCTAAGTGTCAACAATCATTTGAAATGATAAAAGAAAAGCTTGTCTCTGCTCCTATACTGTGTGGACCAAATTGGAGTCTTCCCTTTCACATTTATGTTGATGCTTTGGATGACGCAATTGGTGCAGTTTTATGGCAAGAAGATGAAGATAGGGGTAAATATGCCATATATTTTATTAGCAAAAACCTAACATCTGCTGAGAGAAACTACACGACAACATAAAAATAATTCTTAGTTGTGGTTCATGCCATCAAAAAGTTTCATCATTATATTATGGGATATAAAGTTACAATTTATACAGATCACTCAGCTATAAAATATTTAATGAATAAACCTATAGTTAATGGTCGAATAATGAGATGGTTACTACTTCTTCAAGAGTTCAATGTGACAATACTTGACAAGCCAGGGAAATTTAACAAGGTGACAGACTTTTTATCTCAAATCAAACAAGAAGAGGGTGATCGAGCACCTGTACAAGATGAGTTCCTGGATGAAAATTTGTTTGCTATCTCTATAAAGGTTCCTTGGTTTGCTAATATTGCTAACTATTTAGCTACTTTTGAAATACCTCCTAAATTTACATCAAAACAAAGGAAGCAACTTATTCGAGAGTGTGCACCATTTAAATGGATTAATGGGATTTTATTTCGTTGTGGACCTGATATGGTTTTGAGAAGATGTGTCAGGGCTGATGAAACTTATAGTATTTTGAGGGCCTGTCACAATGATCCTTCAAGGGGTCTTTATTCTGCAAAAAGAACTTCTCATAAAATTTTAGGTGTTGAATATTACTGGCCTTCAATGCATAAAGATGTTAAAAATTATGTTCATCATTGTGATGAATTTCAAAGAGTAGGAAGACCAACTACTTCTACAGAAATGCCTTTGCAGCCTCAAGTAACTTTGGAACCATTTGAAAAATGGGGGTTAGATTTTATCGGCCCCATAGATCCATCCTCTCAAGGGAAAGAATACATATTAGTTTGTACTGGTTATTTGATGAAATGGGAAAAATTTCAAGCTTTATGAGTTGCTAGAGAAGAGCAAGTTGCTGATTTTCTCTATAACAATTTTTTTCTTCAATTTGGAGACCCCCAAACTATCATTATAGATCAGGGACCCCAATTTATGTCCAAATTTCTCCTAGCATTTACGGACCATTTTCAAGTGAGCCATAAGAAGTCATCCCCTTATCACCCTCAAGCAAATGGTCATGTAGAGGTGACTAATAGGGAGTTAGAAAACATACTGAAAAAAATTGTCTCTTCAGGAAGAAGAGATTGGGCCAAGAAATTGCCTAAAGTCGTTTGGGTCTACAATACATGGAAATCTACAACTAGATTCAGTCCCTAAGAGCTTTTTTTTGGAAAGAAACCTCTTCTTCCCATTGAATTTGAACTTCAGACCCTACATACAGCTATGGAGTTTGGTCTAGATTTGAAACAAGCTCAAATAGAACAAGTTTTACAGTTAAATGAGTTGGATGAGCTTCATTTGGATGTTGTTCATCAAACTGAACTAGTTCAACATCAACGGAAAGTTTGGCATGACAAATATATTAAAGAGAGAGAATTTCATAATGGTGACTAAGCCTTGCTATTTGATTCAAGATATAAAGACCATAAAGGAAAACTCATAACTCATTGGTTGGGGCCATATGAAATTTTTGAAGTTTTCTCGAATGGCACAGTTCAGTTAAAACCTATTGATGGTGATTTACGAACTCTCTTAGTTAATGGTCATCACCTACGTATCTACCATAAACCAGTTAATAAAGAAGAATTTACAAAGTTGGTAGAAATGCAAGGAGAGATCCAATGCATTGACTCTACCAAGGCAGAGTCTATTTGATTTAATGTTTATATGTTATCTAAAATATATATATATATATATTTGATGAAAAGTTGTAATAAAAAGACGTGTACCCAATTTGTTTTCAAAGCATTTTTCATAAATTTTTGGACTTAACACATGTTTTCATTTTGCAGGACCTCTCATAAAGGAATAACAACTTCTGAAGCACCATTCCAAGATGCTCTGAAACTTGATCATTTAGCTGGCCAGTGCTCCGGAACTTGACGGTCTAAACGCCCGATGCTCCAAAACCCGCTCTTCAACCTACCATGTTGGAAGGATGTTCTTGTGGAATGATATAACTCCTGAAGTTTTAGTTAAGTGGTGTTCATCATTTTCTTCTTTCCAGTTGCATCTTTCGATGATGCTCAGAACTTTCATTTAGTTGCTCCTCTGACTGCATATTTCGACGATGCTCTGAAACTTTCATTTGGTTGTTGCTACGGCTGCATCTTTCGACGATGCTCTAGAACTTTCATTTGGTTGTTGCTCCGGTTGCATCTTTCGACGATGCTCTAGAACTTTCATTTGGTTGTTGCTCCAGTTGCATCTTTCGACGATGCTCCAGAACTTTCATTGGTTGCTACTTCGGTTGCATCTTTCAATGATGCTCTGGAACTTTCATTGGTGGCTATTCCAGCTGCATCTTCCGAGCCCCCCGAACTATCATTATAAATCAGGGACCCCAATTTATGTCCAAAGTTCTCCTAGCATTTATGGACCATTTTCAGGTGAGCCATACGAAGTCATCCCCTTATCACCCTCAAGCAAATGGTCAAGTAGAGGTGACTAATAGGGAGTTAGAAAACATACTAAAAAAAATTGTCTCTTTAGGAAGAAGAGATTGGGCTAGGAAATTGCCTAAAGCCTTTTGGGTGTACAATACAACATGGAAATCTACAACTGGATTCAGTCCCTATGAGATATTTTTTGGAAAGAAACCTCTTCTTCCCATTGAATTTGAACTTCAGACCCTACATACAGCTATGGAGTTTGGTCTAGATTTGAAACGAGCTCAAATAGAATGAGTTTTACAGTTAAATGAGTTGGATAAGCTTCGTTTGGATGTTGTTCATCAAACTGAACTAGTTCAACATCAACGGAAAGTTTGGCATGACAAATATATTAAAGAGAGAGAATTTCATAATGGTGACTAGGCCTTGCTATTTGATTCAAGATATAAAGACCATAAAGGAAAACTCATAACTCATTGGTTGGGGCCATATGAAATTTTTGAAGTTTTCTCGAATGGCACAGTTTAGTTAAAACCTATTGATGGTGATTTACGAACTCTCTTAGTTAATGGTCATCACCTACGTATCTACCATAAACCAGTTAATAAAGAAGAATTTACAAAGTTGGTAGAAATGCAAGGAGAGATCCAATGCATTGACTCTACCAAGGCAGATTATATTTGATTCAATGTTTATATGTTATCTAAAATATATATATATAATTTTGATGAAAAGTTGTAATAAAAAGACGTGTACCCAATTTGTTTTCAAAGCATTTTTCATAAATTTTTGGACTTAACACGTGTTTTCATTTTGCAGGACCTCTCATAAAGGAATAACAACTTTTGAAGCACCATTCCAAGATGCTCCAGAACTTGATCATTTAGCTGGCCAGTGCTCCGGAACTTGACGGTCTAAACACCCGATGCTCCAGAACCCGCTCTTCAACCTACCATGTTGGAAGGATGTTCTTGTGGAATGATATAACTCTTGAAGTTTTAGTTAAGTGGTTTTCGTCATTTTCTTCTTTCCAGTTGCATCTTTCGACGATGCTCCAGAACTTTCATTTAGTTGCTCCTCCGACTGCATATTTCGACGATGCTCCGAAACTTTCATTTGGTTGTTGCTACGGCTGCATCTTTCGACGATGCTCTAGAACTTTCATTTGGTTGTTGCTCCGATTGCATCTTTCGACGATGCTCTGGAACTTTCATTTGGTTGTTGCTCCAGCTGCATCTTTTGACAATGCTCCAGAACTTTCATTGGTTGCTGCTCCGGCTACATCTTTCAACGATGCTCTAGAACTTTCATTGGTGGCTATTCCAGCTGCATCTTCTGAGCCCCCCGAACTATCGTTATAGATCAGGGACCCCAATTTATGTCCAAAGTTCTCCTAGCATTTACGGACCATTTTCAAGTGAGCCATAAGAAGTCATCCCCTTATCACCCTCAAGCAAATGGTCAAGTAGAGGTGACTAATAGGGAGTTAGAAAACATACTAAAAAAAATTGTCTCTTCAGGAAGAAGAGATTGGGCCAGGAAATTGCCTGAAGCCTTTTGGGTGTACAATACAACATGGAAATCTACAACTGGATTTAGTCCCTATGAGATATTTTTTGGAAAGAAACCTCTTCTTCCCATTGAATTTGAACTTCAGACCCTACATACAGCTATGGAGTTCGGTCTAGATTTGAAACGAGCTCAAATAGAATGAGTTTTACAGTTAAATGAGTTGGATGAGCTTCATTTGGATGTTGTTCATCAAACTGAACTAGTTCAACATCAACGGAAAGTTTGGCATGACAAATATATTAAAGAGAGAGAATTTCATAATGGTGACTAGGCCTTGCTATTTGATTCAATATATAAAGACCATAAAGGAAAACTCATAACTCATTGGTTGGGGCCATATGAAATTTTTGAAGTTTTCTCGAATGGCACAGTTTAGTTAAAACCTATTGATGGTGATTTACGAACTCTCTTAGTTAATAGTCATCACCTGCATATCTACCATAAACCAGTTAATAAAGAAGAATTTACAAAGTTGGTAGAAATGCAAGGAGAGATCCAATGCATTGACTCTACCAAGGTAGAGTCTATTTGATTTAATGTTTATATGTTATCTAATATATATATATATATATAATTTTGATGAAAAGTTGTAATAAAAAGACGTGTACCCAATTTGTTTTCAATGCATTTTTCATAAATTTTTGGACTTAACACATGTTTTCATTTTGCAGGACCTCTCATAAAGGAATAACAACTTCTGAAGCACCATTCCAAGATGCTCTGGAACTTGATCATTTAGCTAGCCAGTGCTCCAGAACTTGACGATCTGAACGCCCAATGCTCCAGAACCTGCTCTTTAGCCTACCATGTTGGAAGGATGTTCTTGTGGAATGATATAACTCCTGAAGTTTGAGTTAAGTGGTGTTCATCATTTTCTTCTTTCCAGTTTCATCTTTCGACGATGCTCCAGAACTTTCATTTAGTTGCTCCTCCAGCTGCATATTTCGACGATGCTCTGAAACTTTCATTTGGTTGTTGCTCCGGCTGCATCTTTCGACGATGCTTTGGAACTTTCATTTGGTTGTTGCTCCAGCTGCATCTTTCGATGATGCTCCAGAACTTTCATTGGTTGCTGCTCCAGCTGCATCTTTCGACAATGCTCTGGAACTTTCATTGGTGGCTATTCTAGCTACATCTTCCGACGATGCTCTAGAACTTTCATTCGGTTATCGTTTTGGCTGCATCTTTCGACGATGCTCTGAAACTTATCCATTTTCTAAGTTCCCAATGCATTCCTTACACGTGCTCTAGAAATTTAACCACTTTATTTGTTCTGAATGCATGCTTTACACGTGCTCTGAAACTTATTCATTTTTTATTTCACCAACTCCTTTCTAAAAAAAAAAATTCAAATCTTCCTCGATGCTTTGATTATCGTACATTGGTACACACGCCTTCTTTTGTCGTTATAAATAAAAGTCATTGTAATAGCCTATCTTCATTAATGACTTTGTCATCCATGAGCTTCCTCATTCATGTCATAATAATTATACCGTCACCTCAGCCAATACCCTTGCATCATCCTGTCAAATCGGTTGAGGTATAAGATCTTCAAGCGATCATGGAATGGAAGTAAGTACAAATTTTTGCTTTAAATTAGTTATTTTTGAATAAAATATGATTGAATGCCAAGAGTTTCCTTTCCCAATTTAGTAAATTGAGCCACTTGGTGATTAATTGTTAAGTATGCTACTCTTTTTGCGGCCCTTCATGCAAATTGAAATTATTACACAGCAAGCTTTGAGCAAGAGTAGAGTAAATAATTACAGTCCGATCATATTTTTAAAAATATCAGATGCCAAAAAAAAAGATGGGCGGTACAAAGAAGAAATTTGAGCCGACTTTTGTAGAAAAAATTTTGGGGTTAAGTAACATCTCTTGGTTGTTTGAAGAAGTGGACTAGTTGGATTTTGTCAGGAAGTTCGAAGGGTATAATGAAAATCTGGTGAATGCATTTGCGGAAAATTACTCTAATGGTCAAGTGATTCTGCATGGGAAGCGTTTCAAGGTGAGTTAAAAAATTATCTCTTCTATTTCAGGGTTAGAAGATTCTGGCATTAAAATATCTAAAACAACACAAACCACATATCAAAAATTATCAGAATTGTTTCTTAGACAGGGAGATCCACAACCCATGATAGTTGTCAGTACTAGGGGACAAAATAAGGGGTTTCAATGAACTTCTATCTTAGAACCCTGGGGTACTGTTGTTGCATGGATTATTAGATATTTTACTTGTGAATGTCAACTCACTACTATGGTAGGACCAGCATTCCACATGTTAACACATTTGCGGCATGGGAAGGAAAACCCTACTCTAAGGGTTAATTTTCCTCATTTCTTGAATGATTCTATTAATTCTTCAATAGAAAGATATAAAAATGGTTCAAGGCCATTAAAATATCATGGGTTAATTTAATTGATTTGTAAATATCAAGTTTCTGTAAGAAACCTAGAAGCAAATGGGAAAAAAATTGGGGCATTTGATACGCCTACATCAGGAAGGAAGTTAGAATTAGGGGAATCTTCAAAACAAGTTGCTTCACCTTCTAGAGCAACTTCCCCCAAAGACCCTAAGGCTCCTAAAGCCAAAATTCCTACCATAGTTGGTGAGGAAGTGCCAGAATTTAGAAATGATGCATTTGAAACTTCGGCCCAGATAAAAGATGTAGAGATAATGAATCCAAACGTGGATACTCATCCTATTAAGAAGAGGAAAAGAAGAACTATTCTTCTAAATGATCCAACTATTTTAAATTATCAGGATACTCCTCCTTTAAGGTGGAGCAAAATATTATCCTCTAGATCTGCAGAAACCCCAGTACAGAGTAAAGGGAATAGGTCAAAATCTAAAAAGCAAAAGAAAAACTTGGAAACTGAGGAGTCAATTCACCAATCCTCGGAAAAAGAAATATCTATTGAAGAAGTACATTTTCACTTGGTGTCTGAAGAAGTTGTAGAACAAGAAAAACAGGAAACAGAAAGGGGAAAATCCCCACTTCCTATGGAGGTTGATGAAAGTATGTTAGGAAATTTGTCTCCAGTTATTAATAAAGTTGTTGAATAGTTGAAACTGAAAATATTAACATAGAATTGGAAAAATTGAAATTAGAGATAGAAGAGTTAAGAAGACAGTTGTATGAAAATAAGGAAAAGATGGAATTGCAACAAGAGGAAATAATTGTGTATAAGACTGTAATAAATAAAAGGGATCAAGAAATTCAAGATTTAAAGTTGGAAATGCAAGGAAAAGATACATCTATTAGTGAGCTACAAATGCAAATTCAGAATTGTAATGAGGGAAATAGGATATACAGAGATGGATTAAATAAAGAAATTCATAATTTAAAAGGAAATTTTATGCTCATGTTTTCAACCTTTGAAGAGGAAAAGAAAAGATAGAAGGAAGAATTAAATGATTCTCTTCGTACGATTATAGAATTAAAGCAAGACTTGCAGGAAAGCACAAGTAAACCAATGATGGAATCCAGAGAAGTTCAAACCGAGCCAATGGTAACTCAATGGTTCCAAATTAAGATTCTTCCATTATTAATGAAATGGATGGAATGGTGCTATTTCCTAAGGAATACACAAGTTGAGAATAACAGACTGAAAATGGAAATGGTTTTATTAAGAGAAGCATTTCATAAAGCTTATAAGGGGAAACAGGATGCATGTCAAATAGTTGAATTTCTTTTATCTTGTAGTTCAGACCATCAAGATTGTATTCAATGTTTTTGAATGAACAATGTTTTATATGGAAATTGCTTAGAATTTACAATGACCAACCTTATGAACCTAATGATAAAGAATTTGTTAAAACATTTGCAGACTCAAAGCCTGAAGAGCAAGATATGCTCTGTGAATTCTTTACCCATGATCTTTTGTTAGAAAAGCATATTGATTTATTTATTAATATTTTTGTGGGGTAAGTGCAATTAAGATCTCTATTGTCTACTATGTGGAATCAAATCCATTGGCAAGAATGTAATAAAGGATATGTTCAAGCAGAGAAAAGTATAGGACTTCAAATGATATCTCCAAATAGTAGACCAGCAGCTTTTAAGAAGACATTTGTAGCTCTTTTCCTAGATGAGAAAATGAAGGGGAGGTATGATGATAGCCTTCGATTTTGTTATAATCATTTCATAGAATAGGGGGAAAAATTGGTTGGCAGGGCTTGGCACGCATGTGAAGAGAGATACACTCCACTGCCTTTATATCTAAAGAAAAGAGAAGTGATTTCTCCTCTTAGTATTAGATGGTCCATCAGAAGAGAAGATGCCTTGGCCAAAATCTTAGGATATCTCAAAACAAAATGGATAGTAATGAGGTACATACCTCCTTTATTGCTATATACAGCCCCTGCTTTTCATATTAATACAGATCAGGATGATAGAATTTTCAATGAATGGAAACGGGGAGTTGCTTTTCATGGAGGCTTCCACAATTCCCCTGCAAACTTTGATGTTATAGCAAAATATTTGTATGATATTAGTGAAAAATATGAAGAAGGGAGTAGAGGGTAGAGTTATAATCAAGGGATAGGAGGACCTGCCAATAATTAGGAAGGGGAGGAAATGATGAGGTAAAAATAACCTCATCATGATAATACTGTTAATAAATATTTAACTAGCTCCCTTCGGGTATATTTTTCCTCTATGTGTTGGCCCGCGCATCGCAAAGTCAGCTCGGCCTTTTATCTAGGTTATGCTTTGTCATGCCATGTGTCTACTCCTCACAACCCCGAGTCTTTGCATTCCTTCACATTCTAGGAAACTCCGCTATGCTTCCACATGTTGTGGCTATAGGATACTTTTGATCATGTTTTCTTGATGCCTAATCGGGCTCTAAAGGGTTGCCACGAAGCCCTTATTCCTAAAAAAACTTGGTAGGCCCCACAGTTGCTATTTACGGTGTACACTTGCTATGTGTCTGTCATTCACAAATCTTTCAGCATAGAGATGAAGTAGCAACTGCGGGTAGCGAAATGCAGCCACGTGTCTCTTTTGCGCCCAGCTGGTAATCATTCCTTCCATTGTTGATGAAGTGCTTGGCCCATTCAACACGTGTAGTGTTAACGCAAGTCCTTAGTGGAAAAATAAAAGGGTTCATATGGGCAACGAAAGGCTGCCACGTGCCTAGCCAGCGAATCTCATATTTGGGCGATGTACTAGATGAACTAAATGATGCTATTGGCCACTGTGTGTCATAATCATTCGCACGGGAGGGTGACACTTGTCTGATCAGGCCTTTTCGAGACCACCGCCATCATTTGCAGAGGACACACCTGTGCCTGGAATGACTGGATGCTTGGTTCTAGACTTATTTTTTTGCAACGGCTTTGGGAATATTTTGATTCTTGCATCATTGCCAGGGGATTGTGAAATATTTTTTGTTGCCGCTCTCCGAGGCGGTGGGGGTTTTTCCCTGCTATATATACTTTTCTCTGTTATGAGAAAAAGGTTCAAAATTTGAAGGAAAACATTAGTTTTAGTAAAAGACACCAAGCCTTTATTTTTGTTTTATGTTATTGCAAAAACTCTTAGACTATGTCAATTGTTCGACCTTTCTGTGTTTTATGCTATTTGATCAAATTGTAAACTTATTTTTTATTATCTGGACATTTCATTTAAGAACTTCTATATATGTTGAATGCAAGTTTGTTGGCCTAGACCATATCCAATGACTCTTCTTGGCAGTAGGAATGTGTTGAATATTATTTTATGTCAATAAATGGATTGTCTATGCTATAATCTTAAGTTTCTGATGTTTTGGAACACTACAACACCATTCAAGCCCTTAGATCTATCATTTATTGTGCCTATCATTAAGTCTTGGCGCATCACCTTAGGTTAGACTTTTTTTTATTATATATGTTTCCTTTTCCCTTTCAAACCCCCATTATAGAAGAATTCGGCTTCTCTAAAAACCTGGGGGTCATTCAGTTTAGCACAAAAGGTCCCCCATAAACTGAGTTTCCCATAAGACACTGTTACCTCGTCAAATTTTGGTGTCAACATTTTGTTTATTTTTTTGGCACCCCTAGTGGGACTAATTTTAAATGAAATTGTGTTTTAGAAGGGTGTATGAGCCATCGGCCTGTAATTAGATCCCAAACCACAAGCAACCCCAGTCTAATAGTACCCCCACTAGGAATAGTGCGAGTCGCAAATCAGTTGGTAACTGTTCCATTCTCACCACTCATTCCTCTCACCATGCTTTCGGCCGCCAATAGAAATTACATGGCATGGGATGTCGGAAGTCCCCTAGCAGCCCTGGTAGCACCTACTATTTGGGGCACTATCTCGGTTTCAGCCATGAAAGCTATACCCAAATTTATCGAAGATGGCTCAAGAACACCAGTAGAACATTTGCAGGATGTGGCGGATGTGTGTTTGGTACATGGGATTACAGTGCAGAATGTAGCTCTGAGGCTTCTCTCTGCATCTTTTAAAGGAAAAGCACTGGATTGGTACTGAACACTATCACCTAATACTATTCACACTTGGGACAAGCTCGGAGATCTATTCTATGAGAGGTTCTCAAATGACAAAGATCGTTCTTCACTATATTATTAACTATTTGTCATAAAACGAGCCCCCCAAGAGGCTCTGACAGACTTAATGCCTGATTTCACACAAATTGGCATAGGATTCCTATTACTATACACCCGACTCCCGAGTTGGAGTTCATATTTTATCTAAAGTCCATCAATTTTGACATTTCAATGATGATCAAGTCTTTAGGAGGAGCTACTCTACCAAATGCTTACGGTGTCGTTGTCAAGGCCAAGAATCATTTGATAGATTTTGGAAAGTTGCCCCCTCAACCTATCATGTTGATATTTCTTGAAATATTGATTCCCGCACAAGAAGTTGCATCAACTAGCGCGCCCGCAACTACTCAGTCAATGTACACATACACAGAAACCCCACAAAATGTGGCCTCTACATCAAGTTCTTCCAAAGATGAAATGAGCGACCTCAAAGAGATGTTGTGAACCATGGAAAATGATATAACCACTCTTAAGCGGAACCAATCAACACCTCTGAAGCCTGCATATCAAAACTATCAAGGCAGGTGGTCCTCTTATCAGCAGAATCAATACCAGGGTACGCCTCACACTAATCCACTAGCCCTAACTGCAAACCAAATGGTGTTAGTTCCTACTCCGCTGACGAGCGCGTTTCCAAGCTCGAGTAGGGAATTAACCGCAAGGAAAAACAACCTTATTGATGATATCAATCTGTGGTGCTTCCCTTGCAGGGATGTGCATATGCCCTGAAACTGTCTGTGTGGCAACTTACAACAAAAGGTGGTAAAGCAACACAACCAAGGCATGGCAACAGAACATGGAGGCTATATATATGCTTCACCACAAATGGAGAGTGTGGTTCTTACTGCACAAATGCAAGGAATGTCTTTAGAACAAGAATCTGATATTGCTACTGATCACGCACTTTTCTCCTGGATGGAGGAAGAAGAAACGGTGTTTTCTAATGATGCATTCATATCCAAAACACCGCAAGTGCAATTTGATTATAACACGCACTCAGAGAGGAGATTCACCAGTGAGTCAGTTGTTCTGCATCCAGCCAACCCGCAACTTAAGGGTGTTTCCAATCAGATTCCTGGTACTTCAACTGTCCCGTCACCATCTCAACCACAAAAGGAAATTATTATAGCAAGAACCAAGGAGCAAAAACCTCCGATTTTGTAACCTTTTAATGTGGTAGAACAATTGAAGAAATCATCCGCTAATGTGTCTCTGTGGGACATTCTAGCTATCCCAGAGCAAAAGACACTATTATAGAAGGTGCTCCAAGAAGAGGTTAACCTGGCACCAACAGAGTCGTTTGCCAGTGTAGAGGTTGTTAATCAAATACCGCTAGCTAAAGTCCTTACAAACAATACAAAGGAATCCCCTGTCGAGGTTAGGAATAAGTTAAAACCTCAACCCTTCTTCTTGACTCTCATTATAGGAAAGAAGTTATTGCACAATGCTATGATTGATTCTAGCGCTAGTACCACAGTTATGCCTAAACAGATAGTCGAAGCTTTAGGACTCAGCTACGAACCTATGAAAAGAGGGGTAATGTAGCTTGATGGGAACAAAGTTGAAACCATAGGTGTCATCAAAGCACTTCCTTTAACTCTATTTGCTTGCCCTAGTATCACGGTGTTGCAAGACACTGTGATCATAGATGTTCCTCCTATGTTTGGTCTTTGTCTATCCCAAGAATTTACTTCAAAGGTGGGCAGATACTTGTCCTTGGATTGGTCACATCTAATACTCAGGACCAAGCACAGCATAAAAATGAAGATAGAATCAGAGGCTTTACATTTTGAACATGTAGCGGACGAAGCCTTGATCAATTTTGAAGCCACGCATACTTTTATCACCAAGCAAGAAATGTATTGCATTGAATTACTGGAGGAAGAAAAGGTGAGAAGAGACTAGAATGATAGAGAAGATTCTCTATTGAGTGAACATATGGAAAATGATCCTTTCAGAAATTATCATGCTATAGGATTGGGCACCTATGTAATTTATGATGAAGACCAAGTGCTTCCGAAGGTCGCCAAAGAGTCTGAGGGTAGCCAAGCAAGCGAGCTATGGACACTATACTTTGATGGAGCAAGAAGAAAAGTGGGTGCTGGAGTGGGGATATATCTAATATCCCCACAAAATGAAAAATTGTTAAGGTCTTTCCATTTTCATTTCACCTGTTCAAACAATGAGGTTGAATATGAAGGATTAGTTCAAGGTTTAAGCCTTGTGGAACGAATGGGCATTAAGAAATTAATGGTGTTCAAAGATTCTGAACTAGTATTCAACCAGGTCTGAGGGATTTCTACGGCAAAGAATGTCCACATGAGATCCTATTGGCACCGAGTCTAGGACCTGGTTGAGGGTTTTGAAGCCTTCAACATCTAGATTATTCCCTGCGGACAAAATAGCGATGCAGATCGCATGGCCGTGATTGGTGCTCAATTTGATCCTATCTCTGACCTTATACATAACGAGCATTCATTACGAGTGCTAGTCAGACCAGCGATCCCCAACAATGATCAGAGTTGGCAAGTTTTCAAAAATGAACACATCTCCTCGTTCATCCAGTAGTCAAGAGAATTTGTCGATCAGCTTCAACCAAATATTGTCAAAGCTTATGAAGGAAAAATTATGCTGCTCAAATCTAACAAGCTTCTAAAAGGATTGGTTACTCTCAAAAAAAATTCAATTGTGATGATGCCCAAAATGATAAACAGAAGTTTGTAGCAGAAAAAAGTGATTACGTGGACCTCTGGATCTCAAATGGCAAGAATCTTCGAGTCGGGAAAAATTTCCTGCACCATGATAAAGAAAGACTCATCAGTTTCTATGAAAAATATAGAGTAGTGGCTTCATCCTATGATGATCTAGAGGGGTATGATCCTGATATCATTTAGCACACTATTGAGCTAACAGAAGGTGCAAAACCAATCCGACAAAAACAAATGCCAATCAACCCTAAAATTGAAGCACTAATGGCGTAAGAGCTAACTAAGCTCATTGAGTCATGCATTGTCTTCCCAATCAATCATAGTACCTGGGTATCTAATATGGTCCTAGTCCGAAAGAAGAATGGAGATATTACAAACGATTGCAAGATCTTAAATGTTTTCTCTACTGGATGGTTTCTCTGGCTACAATCAGATCTGAGTTAAGGAAGAGGATCAGCACAAGACTACATTCACCACAAAGTGGGGAACATTTGTATATGCTAAAATGCCTTTTGGTTTATCCAATGTAGGGGCAACATTCCAGCGGGAGATGGACATCGCATTTAGCAAACTAATCAATAAGTTTATTCTAATTTATTTGGATGATCTTACTATGTTTTCTAAATCTAAGGATGATCATTTTGATCACTTAGAATTAGTTTTTCAAAACTTCCAAGAGTTCAGAGTTTCCCTAAATCAGAAGAAGTGCGTATTTGGAGTACCGCAAGGCAAGCTGTTAGGAGATGTTGTATCTAAGGAAGGGGTTTCAATTGACCCCGAACGGGTGAAAGATATCAAGGAACTTCCCCTTTCCATGAATAAGAAACATGTTCAATCTTTCCTGGGCAAAGTAAATTTTGTTAGCAAGTTTATTTCTGACTTTACAGGAATAATTAAGTTGGTCACCCTGATGCTGAAGAAGGATCAGACATTCAAGTGGACGACCGAAGCTTAGGAAGCCTTTGAAAAATTCAAGGAAGCTATTTCCACAGCTCTGGTACTGGTTAATCTAGATCAATCTAAGGATTTTATAATGTATGCATTCAGTAGCAAGTCTAACATTGCTACTGTCCTAACCCAAAAGGATGATGAAGAAAAAGGGGAACATCCAGTAGCGTTCTACTCCCAGACCCTAAAGAAATATGAGGTGAATTATAATTTCGTCGAAAGGTAGGCCTTTGCAATAGTGAAGGGACTTAAAAAAATTTACCATCTAGTTTCCTATAACAAGGTGCTTGTGTATGTTGCACATTCCAGTGTGTGTGAATATATCATGGAAGGGGAGATCACAGAAAAAAAGAGCTAATTGGATCACCAAGATCCTGGAATATGAAATTGAGGTCAAACCTACTAAAACTATTAGAGGAAGAGGATTGTGCAAATACATGGCACAAAATGAGGAGATACCTACCACAAAGGAGCAACCGGAGCTCGTCTTGATAAATGAACCAGAATCGGAGGGTTGTTGGCTAGCTGATAGAATGAGGTTCATGCAAACCGAAAAGTATCTGCTAGGTCTCTCATCCCAAAAAAGGATATATTACCGGCTGCAAAATTTTGGATATACGCTAGTACAGGGAGTCCTTTTCAAAAGGAATTTCAATGGTGTTCTCCTACGATGCGTTACTTCGGAGCAAGCAAAGAGGATCCTTGACACGTTCCACAATAGCATTGAGGGTAGACACTTCTTTGCTAAAACCACTACCATTAAAATCATGTGTCCTTATTACTATTGGCCTACACTGTTTAATGACTCCCACTCTTTGGTAAAATCTTGCAAAAAATGCTAGTTCTTTACTGACAGAAGGAAGAATTCTACCATGCCTCTCAAACCCATAGTAGGGGACGAACTGTTTGCGCAATGGGGCCTAGACTTCATTGGGATGATTAACCTAGCTTCTAGTGTCAGACACAAGTGGATTCTGATCACCACGGATTACTTCACCAGATGGATGGAGGTCGTTCTGCTGAAAAGCGCAACAGAAACAGAGATTGTAGATTTCCTTGAAGAGCTAGTGACAAGGTTCAGTCCTCCGAAGACTTCCATTTCTGATAATGCCAGAGCTTTCCTAGGCAAAAAGGTATGTCACTTCGCATTAACTAATGGCATATTCCTCAAGACATCATCAAATTATTACCCACAGGGAAACGGCCTAGTGGAGTCAACAAACAAGAGCCTAGTCCAACTCCTTAAAAGGATTGGTTCGGAACACCATAGGGAATGGCATAAAAACCTTTGAGCAGCACTCTGGGAAAACCAGATAACTCCTAAGCAATTCCTTAAGACTTCACCTTATGAGTTGGTATACGGGAAAGAGGCGTTGTTACCTATATCTATGGAGATTTCGGCACTCCAATTGTTGAAATCCCTCAAGATAGAACAAAATGGCACCATGGAAGTTTGGCTTTCCGAACTGTTAGAAGTGCAAGAAAAAAGGGAGAATTCCCTAATAGCCATGACAAACCATCAACAAGTGGTCAAAAGATGGTTTGCAAGAAGGCTTTCGACCAAGGCCTAAAGTGCAGAGACTTAGTACTGAAGTATGATAAAAGGGCTGCTAAGCCAGGTCAACATGGTAAGTTTGATAGCCTATGGGAGGGTCCCTTTAGAATCATTCGGTGCAAGGAGCATAACGCTTTCGAGTTAGATAGTATGGAACAAGAACCCTTAGGAATCCTATTAATGGGATTCATCTTAAGCTGTTCCATTAGTTGTTGAGTTCTATTTTTGTACATATGTGAATAGTGCTTTTTTTATTTCCCTTTCTTTGGCCAGTCTTTTTTGAAAATGGTTTGTGTCTATGAATTAACTCATTATTACAGAGGGTGGAATAGTAGGATTTTTTCACATAAAACATACCCATGTGCAAAGAAATAAACACATATGCTATAAAAGAGCCCATAAAACTAAAATACAGAATGAAATTTTTATAGCCCATAAAACTAAAATGCAGAATGAAAGAAAGAGCATGGATTTTCTTTATAAAGATATATATCTATTTATATATATTCTTTCACTTTTTACATTACAAAATGGTTGGGGAAGCCATAATCCAAAAAAAAAGTATGTGATTATTCGAGCTATTCTTTTATATATGCAAAATGATAGCCTTTTTCAGGCTTATATACACACTATAGGGCAGGTGGTCTAGGCAACAATAGGAAATAGAGAAAACAGGGAGGCAATTTTTTTTTTATTGGGAGTAGAGAGGGTTTTTTCATCCAAGGGCATGAGAGGCAGCAAATGATGCATCAATGGCAGCATCTACCTCTTCCTCATCAGTAGGTTGTTCGACAGCAGAAGTAGCATCATTTGGCACAACCGCCATTGGCAGGGGAAATACCAGGTTCCTGAAGTTAGTATACCAATCTATGTCATAAAATGGTATCACATTGTAACTATAGAATAGGAAGTGCAAGGCTTGGATAACCCTCTGTTGATGCTCGCCATGCATCTGAAGGTGGAATCTGCTAAGAAACGACAACCAAATGACTACAGCTTCTTCCTTGATAAAGCGACGGAGGTCGCTGGCTAACGGTAGACCTACTCCATATGCGGTGTGAGCAACAACTTCACCAAGGCCATTCAAGTACTTTTTGGGAAACATTTCTTTGACCAGCTTCAGGATGAGAGGCCTGGGGACGTTAATGTCTATCATAGATGCTACAAAGTGAGAACATATATCAGTATTCACCTGATACTTGTCCTCGTATTCCATGCAGTCTTTACCTAGAACCCACTTTATGGTTACCAAGACCAAGGAATGCTTATTCTTGGTCATTCTTTTTAGCTGCCTAGTAGAAATCTCCCGTAAAAATGTTTTCTACGACTTATATGAGGTTAGACGAACAGGAGTATCCATTATTCTGACACTATGCCTATTCTTTTTAGCCAATACTAAAATTTACCTATCACCTAACCTATGAGAAAACTTGCTTAAAACTCTGCTAACAACCTATCACTGCTCAAATGCTAAGAATGATTTCCTCACTGCTTATTGGCCTATTTATAGAAAAAATGACAAGATGCATGCTAATCCATTTCCAGAAAATGTGATGATGGCTAGATGCCAACTTGAAAGGCGTGCCTGCATTTGCTCACATTTCTGGAACAGTTGCATCTGTGGAGGTATGGATCAATGTGTGCTAGATTAATAGGAGCTAATTAATTAGCTTTAAAAAGGTGGTGCTCATTGATAGTAAGCCACACGATCGTAGGCTGTTGTGTCATCTCATAGGCATTTTCCAAAGCCCAAGGCAATATTCATATCTTTTCAGGTCGTTATCATTTGCTTTGGTGTAATCATTTTGGCCAGGATATTAATTACCAGTGCATACTAACGTAAGGTTAGAAATAAAAAATTTGGCTCAAGTTCCAAGGGAATCATAGCGTATCACATGGTTGTTGAACGCAATAATGAACTCCTACCACCTCAAAATGGCAAGTAGTTTATTTTGCATGAATTGCAAAATTAACGGTACATGTCGAATTAAATGCAAAAAGCATGATTTCGTCTACCACCTTGAGGAAAGATAAACAAATATTGCATGAAAAGGCTTAATAATTCAAATTATTTTCACAAACACCAAAGCTAGAGGTGCAAAGTTGTTTTTTTTTTAGTGTATCCAGAGCTGAGGAAAATTGCAGAGTCCTGAACTCACAGAGGTCTTCATAAAAAGAGAAAATGTCAGAGGGTTCATCTCAACAAATGCAAGAGGAAATTAGCCAAGAGTTATTTATAGCCATACGATCATCAGAGGGTGTATATGTCTATGAGGATGTGGTGTATGCTACGCCTAGTATACCAAGCAAGCCAAAGAGGGCGTATACAACAAAGTTGAAAAGGCCCAAGGATTGCAGAAACAAGAAAAGGGTTGGGGAGAAATGGGACAATATCTATGATCCACAACTCACAAAAAACCCTAAGTCCTTAAGAGAAGCAGCATGTGCAAGGTTGACGGCACCAAAGGCAGACAAACCTACAACAACGAAAATTTGGTATAGTGGTCTTCCATAATACATGGTCTCGCTAGTGCACTACTGCCTGGAGATAGTTGACGCTGCCATCCAACGTTATAACCCTGATACACACTACATCGAAGGTTAAAACTTAAGGGTTCACATCAGCCCACAGGCTATCTGGCATATGCTATGCATCCCGGACCCAAGTAAAAGAAGAGAGAACATTAAGTCCTTTTACCTTGGCAAAGGAGAGAAAACATGGAGGGTGACAAAAAAGAACTCAGAGTTCTCGTTGGAGACTGGTAGGAAAGGCATCCCAGCTGCTAAACTGCCAAGCATTCCATTGTCACACAGATTGTTACACGAGGATTTGCAGGATGCTATGTCCATGCTAGCTTTTGTGTGCGGCCGAGACTCTGATGATATGGTGGAAACTTTTCAACTGGGATCAGCATTCCAATTTCGTAAGCAGCATGATACCTTCTGGTATGATTTTTTTGAGTTCATGGTAGAGGAAATGATACGAAAAATAAAGAATTGCTTGGTGGAGGCAAAGTTCAAATTTATTTCCTTCCTAGTTCACATGTTTCTACATCAAAACCTTGATTTCTTCGCCTGATATTTTCCATTATCATTTTTTGATGAACAGGGTAAGAGGAAGCCAATGTCCATGTGGACGCCTTTTCTTTCTGCATCATATGATTATTATGCATTTTTGAACTATTTCATAACTCCGATATTGCATGATTTAATCAAAAAAGGTGACATAATTTGACTCGACAAGGAGCAGACCAGATATATATGCAAAGTTTCACTCCCACCTGTGACTGGTTCTTAGGAACATATTTCACAATTTTTCGGCTGCGGGGCTTCACTGGTCGACATTTCCTTCTCCTAGCCTGTGTCACAGATAGAGTTCTCACACTAGAAATGTATCGGTAGGTGTGTATCATTGACTTTACTTTTTGTAGCAACAAAAAAGTCAAGAAAAAGGGATTCTTCTCTTGTCCAAAGAATTTCAAGTCAGTAACTCTGATAAAGAAACAATTAGACCATTTATTAGAGGATAAACTGGCTTATTTAGGGTTGGTACTAGTAAATGATAAGTGGGAATACAACCATTTCAATGACTTTTCGAAGCCGCGTATGAAAGTTACACATGTTTCCCGACCTTACTGGGAGAAGCGGCGTAACCTGCGGGCAAACAAAGATGAAAATTTTGTTGAATTGGTGCATATTCCTATGCAAGATACTAGAGGGCCATGGCACAAGTTCTACTTTGCTGAGGTGGTGGCCCAAGATAATTTCCACATGGAGCACACCATGTACAATAAGTGAAGAAGGATGAGGAGTGGGTTGTTAAAAAAATAGAGGCTTTCTAGAAGTATCACCAAGAAACAGGGCAATTGGATGCCCCTTATGATAGTCTAAAGGATGACAAGGAATTTGAAAGATGGTGGAATGAAGGCCACCCCAGCCCGAGCTCTAGTGTTAATAAGAGCGGATACCCAGAGGAAGAGTCCGAAGAGCAGGAAGAGGAAGCGGCGACATCGGCCTCCTCTGTGCTGAAGGAGAAAGGCCCCAGACAGCCTGCCTATGTGGCCATGAACGTGCACTTTAATATATCAAGGGTCTCGCGTACACTCACTTGGTCTGCTAAGCTAGCCAGATTACCATTGTAGCAAATAGCAATAGCTATAGAAGTTCAAGACAGTTTTCCTTCAAAGCGACAGCGCACAGAGAGCATTCTTGGGGAGGGTTCGTAAGAACCGGCCGGAAGAAAAGTGCTTGTAGCTAGCTAAGAGCCTGAGGCTGAGGAGGACTCACTAACAATTCTGGAGCTGCCATCGACCAGTCAATAGGTAAAAATTGCTCCTTCTTCCCTTTCTTCTCATTCCTTGGTATCTGCCCCTGCCTCACCAGCAATCCCTACCATGAGTATTGGCCCTCTGCCTTCCACTTTTAATCTAGCATATTCAGGAGGTTTCTCACAATTTTCGCAGACCACTCCACTTGTCCTTACTCCTTTGCGAACCCTTATACCCGTTGTTGTCACTCAGACTCTCCTTGCCTCACTTTCGGAAAACATATCCCTTGCGAGTGCCCCTTTTTTTTCCACTATTATTGCAGATCCTCTTCCATCGCAACGGGCTGACACCACATTGACAACTCCTCCACCATCCCATCCTATGAGTCCTATAGCTGATTCACCAATTCAGTCATTACAAGTGACTAGCCCTTTTGTTAGGCCTCAAACAAAACTTTGGAATGTGCCCCACTTCTCCCCGCAAACTGCCACTCTCCAGAAGAAGAAAATGTTCACACCTATGAGGGTTACCTATCCCTATGCCTTGTCTTCTGGCACTCCTTTTATAGGTGGACTAGTTTCATCGCTAGCTGAATTTATGGCACAGATTGATTGTGGAAAGGAGGCACACACAAGTAGAATACGCAAGCATAGGGCAAAAGATGACAACGTTTATGCTAAGCCAAAAATATTGACTCTTTATGATGAGGCCCGGCAGGAATTGAAGTTTTTAACCATGTACCCAAGGGTAACCAAGCCTCAGGGGGAAATGCACCAGGAAGATTATGAGATATATGCGGTAGGGCTCGACATGAAGGTGGCTCGACTGCAGGATAAGGTTGAAATCATGGAGGAAACGCAACGAGTAGTTACTTTCGACTTCCTTAAAACTGGCCGCCAACTAAAGAAGAAGGATGAGAAGCTTAAAGCGGCCAGAGAAAGGGTTAGTTTTTTGGAGAAAAAAGAGAAATCCCTAGAGGCAGATGTTGCCCATATGACGGAAAGGGCACCGGCAGTGGAGGACTAGAGGAATAGACTTCAGGGTGAACTTGTGAAGACTTGGGCTACTAACCCTACCATGATAAAAGAGATACAGTCTAAGAATCGGGAAGCGGAATAGAATCTGTGACTGAAGAATGAAGAGTTGGAGTGACTTCGCCTTACGTGTAGTCAAGTAATGGCACAGAGGAAAGAAGCTTTGGAGCACCAATGGGCTCAATATGAACAAAAAATATAAGAAAAAGAGGTTGAATTTAAGGGCCTAAAGGCTCAAATAGAAGAACTCCAAGAGACAAAGTCTTCTCTGGACACACACTTAGCAAATCACTCTCGAACCAAGGAGAATTGGAATAAAGAAATGAGCAGCTCTGCAAAACAACTAGCGTCCGAGAAAAAGAAAAGGGTAGAATTGGTTGAGGCCATTATTTCAAGAGACGCGGAGATTGCTTCTCTTAAAAGCTCTCTCCTATCTCCCCATACACAGCCAGACATTATTCTGTTGGTTAGGTAGTTATACATCTCTCACTGGGAAAAGATTAAAGCCTTTTTCCTAACACTGCAACCTACCCTTTGATTCATCGCCAAGGCATCAAAGTTGAGCCAGGAGGCTCATGATACGATTGAGCAGTTCCCATGATTCATCTTGGAGAAGGTTCCTGAAGCAAAAGATCTGCTCACCGAGCTATACTTGATCTCTGATGAGAGTCTTTCCAGAGCGGGTATTGAAGATCGGGATGTTGCTACTCAAACAGAAAATAAGTTCATCCATTGCCACTCCACCTTCCAATGCACTAAAGCAACCTCAGCTATTCTTAGCAAGACACTAGACAACATACAAGAGAGTTTCTCCAAGTTAAGTAGGATGGATTTTTCGTCCCCGTTCCTTGAAGATGGCTCTATTGCCATGGCCGAGCAGATTACAGAAAAGATAGAAGAGAATGAAAATGATCTAGAGGCTTTCAGGGATTTCATTCATCCTCCCATGGCGACCGACATTGAGGGAGTGATTCATCCGCTTGCACAGCTACTATTTCAGTGTGAAGCAAGGGTTGGTTTACCCAATGCACTGTCTCACAAAGAAACTATTGATCTAAGTGGAGCGCAGGACAATTTGCACAACATGGTGAAGCCATCTAAGGATGAATGGTCACCTCTACAGGAAGCTCTTTCCAATCTCTGACTCCATTATCTAATGAAATGGCCCTCTAGCCTATAAACCAAAGAAATTTTGGGTTCTCCATTCCTTAGTTGAAACGCCCCTGATAGTCACCAAAAGTTGTTAATAAATATTTAAATAGCTCCCTTCAGGTGTATTTGTCCTCTATGCGTCGACCCACGCATCGCAAAGTCAACTCGACCTTTTATCTAGGTTCTGCTATGTCGTGTCACGTGTCTACTCCTCACAACCCCGAGTCTCTGCATTCCTTTGCATTCCAGGAAACTTCGCTATGCTTCCATGTGTTGCAACTATGGGATACTTTTGATCATATTTTCTTGATGCCTCATCAGGCTCCAAGGGGCTGCCACGAAGCCCTTATTCCTAAAAAGCTTTGGCGGGCCCCACAATTGCTATATGTGATGTACACTTGCTACGTGTCTGCCATTCGCAAATCTTTCAGTGCAGAGATGAAGTAGCAACCTTGGGCAGCGAAATGCTGCCATGCGTCTCTTTTGCACCCGGCTGGTAATCATTCCTTCTATTGTTGATGAAGTGTTTGGCCCTTTCGACACATGTAGAATTAATTCAATTCCTCAATGGAAAAAGAAAAGGGTTCATACGGGCAGCGAAAGGCTTCCACGTGCCTAGCCAGCGGATCTCATATTCGGGAGATGGACTAGATGAACTAAATGATGCTATTGGCCACTGCGTGTCATAATCATTCACATAGGAGGGTGACACTTATCTAATCAGGCCTTGTTGGGACCACCACCATCATTTTCAAAGGACACACCTATTCCTGGAATGACCGGATGCTTGGTTCCAGATCAATTCTGTTACGTCTTTGGGAATATTTTGATTCTTGCATCATTGCAAGGGGATTGTGAAATCTTTTCTATTGCTGCTCTCTGAGGTGGTGGGGGTTTTTCCCTGCTATATATACTTTTCTCTATTATGAGAAAAAGGTCCAGAATTTGAAGGAAAACGCTGATTTTAGTAAAAGATGCCAAGTCTTTATTGTTGTTTTATGTTATTGCAAAAACTCTCAGAATGTGCCAATTGTTTGACCTTTCTATTTTTTATGCTATTTGATCAAACTGTAAACTGTGATTTTTATTGTTTGGACATTTCATTTAAGAACTTCTATATATGTTGAATGCAAGTTTGTTGGCCTAGACCATGTCCAATGAATCTTCTTGGCAATAGGAATGTGTGCAATATTATTTTATGTCAATAAATGGATTTTCTATGCTATAATCTTAAGTTTTTGATGTTCTAGAACACTACAACACCATCCAGGCCCTTAGATCTATCATTTATCGTGCCTATCATTAATTCTTCGCGCATCACCTTAGGTTAGACTTTATTTTATTATATTTGTTTCCTTTTCCCTTTCAAACCCCCATTATAGAAGAAGTCAGCTTCTCTAAAAACTCAGAGGTCACTCAGTTTAGTGCAAAAGGTCCCCCATAAACTGAGTTTCCCATAAGAAAATGTTACCTCGTCAAATTTTAGCATCAACAAATACCATAAAGACCTAGTTCATACATGCAAAATCTCTATCCTCTACCAATTAATTAAATTTTAGGAGAAATAATTGCTTAATTTTTAGTGAGAAATTGTATAAACTTTATTTCTTTTGATTTCTTGAAGTATTTTTCCAATATGGATTTAATGGGTTGTTTTAAGTGTTTTGTAGATAATAATCGGTCAATCAAAGTTGCAGATTGAAGCATCCAGCTAGCACGTGCTCCAGAACAGGCTGAAGATATACATTGGAAATATACTCTAGAACTTCAAGGTGATGGACCGAAGATGTAGTTGTTCTTAAAGTTGTTATTTTTTTTATCCTTTGAATTAAAGACTTTATAGCTCGACTTGAGCCTCTTAAATACTGTGTAATAGGTTTAAAGATATACGAGTTATCTGTAGATCTATTCCAGATATTATCAATGGTTATCCACACCATCTGAAATATAGGATGTAGTTATAGTTTCTCTATAAAAGATATGATCTCTAGAAGTAACATATATAATGAAAAGTAATGTTATACAGTTGTTAGAATATTTTCGAGGTTGATGAATAAAGAGATTGTTATCTAAAATTCTGAGTTATGAGTCATGGATGATAACTACGATTGAAAGAAGTGTTTCTAAAATAGTTGTGAATGTGATTTGAGAATGAATGTGATAACCCACGAGCTGGCCACTCGATGGGAGTAGATAAGTGTTTTCTTTTATTATAATTTTTTTCTGTAGAGAATCATTAAGTTTACTGTTATGAAATTTTAGTTCTGAAGTATTTGTTACCTTTTCACTTCCGTAGTTTCTATTATTAATTGTTAGAATCTTTATTGTTAAGAAAATGTTTTATGGATTGCTATAAGTTTTTTTGCTTTTATAATTTTCTAGCTTCTTAGTTTAGTCATTTTTGTGCTTTTCAATTTAGTTATTATACTTTCTAAATTAGTTTTCTTATGCTTTCAGTTCAAGCATTTTCTATTTTTTTAGGAATAAATTACTTTGCAGTTTTATAGTTAGACAATTTGAAGTTAGAATTAATATTAAGTTGTTCTTAAAAGTTAGAAAACCTAAGGGAGATACTCCAGACTTCTTCTATTGCAAATTTCCTTGAACACTACCCGGTCGACAAATTGAATATTATATTCTAAAGTAATGGGACTTAACGATAGCCTATCAGAGGTCTAGCTTGAAAGAGGTAGACAAGAAAGATAAAATCTCCATATGAGAAATAATGGTTGCAAAATTGAAGAAGCAATTCATTCCTATTGACTAAAAATTGGAGCTGCTAAAGAAATGAAAAGTCTGAGACAATAAATGAGGATGGTGAAAGAATACATAGAGGAATTTCACAAGGTTCTAATTCAAACAGGACACTATGAGGAAAACAAAGAGAAGGTTGCTCATTATATCAACGGGCTAAAGCCTAACTTATATAGGAGGAATTGGCACTAGAGTAAGAATGACTACTATTGAGGATGCTTATCAGTTCTCTCTAAAAGTTGAAGAATGACTAAACAAGATGTTTGAGAGTAAACATAGAGGTGAAGGCCATGGTGGAAGAGCTGGTAGATGGCCATATGGAGGCCGAAGTGGAAACTAAAGGAAGGGCAAAGGAACTAGCACTGGATCCATGATCAGAAACATGAAGATTCATATCAGCCTCGTGATCAAAATAGTGTAGATCAACAGGGCAGAGGTTGGATTGGATGTGGATCAGGAAGAGGAGGTTTTAGAGGAAAAAATTTCTAATACAGAGAAGAAGGACATAGGGCTTATCAATTCCCTCAACATCAAGGAAAATAAAACAGGAGGCCCTACAAAAATGCTTGAGTTTCCCATGTAGATGAAGATGCGCTATCCTCACATTTTGAAGATGTTGAACGGGGTGAGACCCTTGTTGTCAGGAGAGCATTGTTAAATGAGGAGAAGGAACCAAATCAAAGGAAGAATCTATTTCGCACTCATTGCAAGTGTGAAGGTGAGGTTTGTAACATTATCATTGATGGAGGTAGCACAAATAATTTAGTGTCCAAAGAAATGGTCAGTAAATTTCAGTTGGAAAGGAAAAGGCATCTGAATCCATATTGAATTGTGTGGTTGCAAAAGGATCAAAGAGCATTGGTCAATGAGCAATGTCAGATAAAATTCAAAATTAGTAATTATCATGATGAGGTTCTGTGTGATGGCATACCTATGAGCACCTGTCACATGTTGCTAGGCAGACCCTGGCAATTTGATCGGCGAGCAGTGCATGATGGACATGCTAACACATATTCGTTAACAAAGAATGGTGTTCGGAATAAGTTAAAACCTTTAGAAGATGCAGGAGAAAAGGTATGCAGTAATGCAAGGATTTGTTTGGTTGATGGAAGAAAATTCTTGGAAGGTATGAAACATGAGCACGTGTTTTGCATTAATTCCAAGAACTGAAAATAAAGTTAGCAACAAAGTTCTTGTAGAAGTGTGTGGTTTGTTGGATGATTTCTAGAGTATTATTTATGATAATGTGCCTGAAGGATTACCACCAGTAAGGGAGATTAGTCATTAGATGGATCTAATTCATAGAGCCAGTTTATGAATAAGGAAACCCATCGAATGACTCCAGCAGAGAATGAAGAGTTGAACAAACAAGTGCAAGAGTTGTTGCGAAAGGGATTAATTAGAGAGATTTTGAGTCCATGTGCAGTACCTATAGTAATAGCACCTAAGAAGGATAGAGAATGGAGAATGTGTATTGATTCTAGAGCCATCAATAATATTACCATCAAGTATCGGTTTCCCTTGCCAAGGATGGACGATATTATGGATTGTCTAAGTGGAGCTGATTATTTCACAAAGATTGATTTGAAGAGTGGTTACCACCAGATTCAGATCAGAGAGGGAAACGAATGGAAGACATCTTTCAAGACCAAGGAAGGCCTGTACGAGTGGTTAGTCATGCCTTTTAGGCTGACCAATGCACCCAGCATATTCATGAGACTCATGAACGAGGTATTGAAAGAATTTTTGGTTAAGTTTTTCATTGTTTACTTGGATTTTATTATTATTTTCAGTAAGACGATGGAGGAGCACTTGATGCATATCCGAGAATTTTTTAAGAAGCTAAGAGAGGAGAAGTTGTTGATCAACTTGAATAAATGCAGTTTAGTGAAATGTGAGTTAGTATACTTGGGATTTGTTATCTCAGTAGAGGGTCTGAAAATGGATCCAAAAAAGGTGATTCAAGCCATTGTGGAGTGGCCAACGCTAAGAAGCACTACTGAGGTAATATATTTTCATGGTTTAGCAAGTTTTTACTGGAAGTTTGAATTAAAGGATTCAGTAGTATGTGTGTGCCCCTAACTAAAACAATGAGATGGGATAGAAAATAATTAAAATGGAGTATAAGAGCAGCAAAGAGTCTCAATTTGCTAAAGAAGAAGGTCATGGAGTAGCCTGTTTTGGCACTCCCATATTTCAATAAAGTATTTCAGGTAGACTATGATGCCAGTGGCAACACCATCGGAGTTGTTTTAAGTCAATAAGGTAGACTTGTTGCTTATTTTAGTGAGAAGTTGAATGATGCAAAGAAGAAATATTTTGTTTATGATTAAGAATTCTACACCATAGTTCAAGCTTTGAAAAAGTGGAGACATTATTTATTGCCAAAAGAATTTTTTTTGTTTACTGGTCATTAGACTTTATAGTATTTGAAAAGTCAATGAAAATTGAATCAAATCATTTGAAGTGGGTTGTATTTCTGCAGAGTTAGACATTTTTGTTAAAGCACAGGAGTGGAAGGTCAAATAGAGTTGCAAATGCCTTGAGCAAGAGGCAGAATTTGTTAACAAAATTGTAGGTTGAAGTAGTTGGGTTTAATGAGCTCAAAATTTTGTATCCAGAAGATCCTAATTTTGCAAAGGCTTGGAAAGCTTGCATGGAACTTGTCACGTTGGATAGGATGAGATGGCTGGATTTTACATTCCAAGATGGTATGTTGTTTAGAAGAAATCAGTTGTGCATTCCCAGAAATTCCATGAGAGTGAATTTGATCAAAGAGAAGCATAGTGGTGGATTGGTGAGACACTTTGGTCGAGATAAGACCATTTCCATTGTTGGTGAACATTATTATTGGCCATAGTTCCAACAGGATGTGAAGAATTTTGTACAGAACTATAGAATATGTCAAATGGTGAAGGGAGCAAGTCAGAACACGGGATTATACCAGTCGTGACCTGTACCAGAAAGGTTATGGGAAGATATTAGCATGGAATTTTTTCTTGGTTTTCCAAGGACACAGCATGATCATGACTCCATATTTGTGGTGGTGGACAGATTTTTGAAGATGGCACACTTCATTCCATGTCATAAGACCAGTGATGTTCATGTTGCAGAATTATTTTTCAAGGAGGTGGTAAGACTACATGGTCTACCAAAGAGCATAGTTTTAGCCATCTTGGTATTCCTCTAACTCCCAAAAAGTGACAGTCACTTTTAAAAAATACCTCAAGTATCTGATACAGGAGTATCCAGGGTGAAAAGTAATCTTACATCATCAAATTTTATGTTTTTTTGTTTCAAATAAGGGTTGATCATGTTCTATTGGCAAGACTCATCCTGGAGTCTATTCGACATCCTGATAGCTATATATCGACAAGTCATGGGTTTTTATAACTTCACAACCTCCGACTAGAGGTTCTTAAGTTCATATTTTTAGCAACTTAGTGATGGAGTGATAAGGAGGAAGGAAGGGTTGTGAGTGGGACCTAGTAAGGTGGATGTGGTAGTGAAACCCAGTAAGATGAGGTCAACCGCATTGGTGGAATGTGGCGTTTGTTGACATCAGAAGGTGTATACGTGGTAGTTGTCTGCATACCCTATTAAAATTTCAATGGGGTATGATCAAGACCCGCAAGGCCAGTGAGGAATGACGGTGATTGAATGTTGAAGATCGATGATGCTCATAGTATCTACGATGGTTATCTCATTGATGTGACATTGGTGTATTGGTAGGAGTCTAAAAGATGTCCCTTTGATACAACAATAAGGAGGCTCGATGACAGATGATTGATTGAACGGTGAGTTGGCGGAATAGATGAACCTAGTGGCAACACATGGCACGATAGCATTTTTTGATTCACATCATTGTTGCTAATTGACTAGGTCAAACGAATTTACAAGCATGCAACAAATGATTGGAAAATGACTTACTAGGGAAAGAATGAGAATGCAGTCATGGAATTTTATGTAACTGCAATATACATGGATACTACAACATCATTGGGAAAGGGGGGTAAACAGACATACATAGGAGAATGACAGACTAAGGGAATGGTTTGTAGATTGCAGAGAATGCAGGAAGCAGAGAACAAGAGCTGAAGTTTCAATGATTGAGGGAGCAGATCTGTATTTAGCAAATGAATCTAATGATCTTCCCATGAGATGGCATGTAACTCTATAATGTCATTCTAGTAATAAAGATATTTTTTTGTTGTGCAAACCTAGTTGTTTATGTTGTTCTAGCTTGAAAGGGGAGTCCCCTTCACTAGTATTTGTTGCAATAAGGATTTAGAAAAGGTACTCCAGATAGCAATGGGTAAAAGCACAAACTTGTGTCACACTTTATAAAGGAATCGACCAATAGAAAAAAAAATTGAACTTCAACCACATAAAAGTGGTCTTTATTTTTGAATTTCAAAAATGATGTAAACTAATGAAATGTAGAACTTTTGATGAAGTTTATTCCTATAATTTTTAGATTTTTCATTATTTTTTATCAATTTAAGAACAAATTTTGGAATGTTGAAAATTTTAGAAAAAAAAAGTGACATTCACGAGACATCAAGAAAAAAATTGAATAAAACTTCATTTGTCCCTAAAATTTTTTTCAACAAATAAGTAACTTCAATATCTAGTGCATGGAAAAAAAAAAAATTGATGTATATTTTTCTCATAATAACATTTTAAAGTCAAACTTGTCAGAATTTGATAGCTTTCATGGGACGTCAACTATTGTCTATTTTTTTAATCATTTTCAAAAAAGAAATTATACCCTTTTGAAGAGGACTCTCTCCTCTAGTATGTCATATATTTTTTTAAAAAAATTAATATATTTTACTATTTTTTAATTTTCTAATCAACCTCTTTTTTAACTTTAACAACCTACTTGCATTATTTTAAAAATAAAATTTATTAAAACTAATCAAAATATTAAAAAAATTACATATTCAAATTCACCACTCCGAGCTCTACAAAAGGGCATTTTTCTTTTTTTTTAAAACATCATTCTAACTAAAGAAATACTTAGTTGAATTTAAAGCTTCAGAAAATTCTGAAAAAAGCTAAGTTGGTTGCCAACTAGGATGCCACATAGACAGTTTCGGTAGAAAGGGTTTCAGCCGAAACCCTTTCTTTAGAAACCTCACACATAAAATAAGCCAATTTCAAAGTAACAAAGGGAAAAGTTTTTTTTTTTTTTTTTGTATTCAATCAAAACATATTTGGTCAAAACCCTGTGTACCACATATAGGCCACGTGGTTTCAGATGAAACTTATTCAATTGAAACTTTTCCAACCGAAAATGTTTCACTCAGAACTATTTATTTGGTCAAAAGTGTGACACAGCTTTGTGCTTTTACCCCAATATGTATAATTTCAAAGATGAAGGAGAAAAAATCTTAATTGTGGTAGTATATGTTGATGATAATATTTGGAGGAGATGAAGGCATGTGCAAGAAGTTTGCAGAGGATATGAAAAAATGAGTTTGAGATTTCAATGTGCACAAGATGAATTTCTTCCTTGGGCTACAAATAAGTCAATCAAAGAAAGGTATATTCATTTCATAGTCAAAGTATGTTACGTAAATTTTGAAGAAGTTTGGGATGGAGGATTGTAAATTGGTATGTACTCCTATGGTTATTGGTTGCAAGTTGAGAAAAAATGATGAATCTCCTAAGATAGATCGTAGCAAGTATAGATCAATGATTGGTGGATTGTTATAACTAACTACTAATAGACTAGATATCATGCACTTAGTTTTTCTTATGGCTATATTTCAAGAAGATCCCAGAGAATCTCATGTTGCAATAGGGAAAAGGATATTTTGATACTTGAAGGGCACTTTGGACTATGTTTTTTGGTATCTAAAGGATTTTGACTTCTCCTTGAGTGCATATATAGATGCAGATTGGAAAAGATGTATAGATGATAAAAGAAGTACAAGTGATGGTTCTTTCTTTCTTGGAAGTAGATTGGTTTCATGGTTAAGTAAGAAGCGGGATTCAGTTTTATTATCTACTAGAGAAGCAGAGTATATTGTAGTAGCATCATGTTGTACACAAGTGTTGTGGATGAAGCAAACATTGAAGGATATTAGACGATCTTACAACAAACCTATTTCTATCTTGTGTGATAATACAATTTTAGTAATTATTTCAAAGAATATAGCAATGCATTCAAGAACAAAAAATATCTCAATCCAGTATCACTTCTTAAAAGAGAAATTTTTAAAGAATGAGGTGAAGTTGGAGTATGTGCCTACTAAGGGTCAAGTTGTAGATATTTTCACAAAGTCTCTTCCTAAAGATACTTTTGAGTATCTCCAGAAGAAGTTAGGGGTTATTTCCCCTCCTTATTTCAATTAAATGCATCAATGTGTGCATCTGTTTGGGAAGAATTTCAAGATACATTATTAGTCTTGGAATGATGTTGAAGGATACCTCTTAGGGGGAGTAGGTAGTGATATTTTTGGTTGGTGCAGTCAGATGGAGCATATTTTGTGCCCCTAAGGGGAAGAGTACAAAAGAGTGAAAGAGAGAAAGAGTTGTTTACTAGTGTTGTCATTTGGAGTGTTGTCAAAGGAAGAAAGAGTAGAAAAGTTATATGCAAATGCAGATGGAGAGTGGAGTAAGAAGTGAAGCATAGGTGTTTCCTAATGTAAAAGTATGTAGGAAAGAGGAAGTTGGTTAAATTTATGGCCCTTTTCCATTGATGTCAAAGGGGGAGAGTGATATACAAAACATAGAGAGAGTTAGAGTGGTTGAAAAACCATTGTGAATAAGAGTATATGGGAGAGAGTAAGAGCATGAAAAACTCCTCAGATAGGGGGAGAAGAAGTAACTGAAACAAAAGTAAAAGAGAGAGTGTGAAGAGTAAGAGTTTCCCTGATCAAGGAGAGTGCTACTTGTTGTAGAGTTGCTACTATTAATGGTATTTTAGAGAGTTGGTGTTGTCATCAATGAAAAAGGGGAGATTATTGTAAGTTTGATGTTGATGGTGTTGTCATTGATGTCAACATAATTTTGGAATCTTAGAGTTTTTTGGGTGTTATCATTGATGTCAACCCCTTATATGTAGAGAGTGTTGGAAGACTGTTGGTATTGATGATGTCAACCTCCAGTAGATATGGGGAGATTTTTGGTAGTATGGATGTGTTGTGGTTTGATCAATGTTTACATTGATGATAAGTGTTGTAGATGTTGTAGATGTGTTATTAGTGTTGTTGATGTAGTTGGTTCACTTGGTTTCCAAGTGCTTTTGAGAAAATTTGAGTAAAATAGTGCAGTGTGCTTGAGTGGTGTTCTATATTTTTCTCTAAATTTCTTCATGGTTGAATATATGCTTGTGTAATCTGGATGAGTTGATCAAAGGTGTTCAGAGGTATTATATCCATAGTTTTAGGTTTTGGATCGTATAGAAGTTGAAGTTGTGTTTGATAGTGTGTGTTCCTGTGAAGCCGGTTGTGTGGGAGAAATGGGATTGCTCAGCATTTCTCCACATTGAAGTTTCTTATCTTGCAGTTTTAGGAATGTGTTTATATTGTTTGTATCTACCTTCCCTTGAAGTTTCAAGTATTGTGGTGTTTCGCAAGGTTGGTTAGTGAGTTGTATGTATGTGCCAGTGTCTAGTTGCATAGAATGAAAGTGTTATTCAATTTCAGGTGGTTATGGCATTAGTGTTGAATATTCTAATGATGTGGAATATTCTTGGATTTTGTGAACTATTGTGTGGTCCGTGAGATTTTTTTGGATGTAGAGAGGTTTGTTTTTGGTCACTTGTTAGTGTTAGTGTAGGTTTGTTCGACCTAGCATGCTATCCCTAATTACGGAGGATCTTTATTTTTTGTGGAAGTGTTAAGAAGTGTGTTATATATTTAGGTCTTATTTAACCCTTGGTGTGGTCTTCCTTCCCTTCTTTACACCACGAAAGTGTTTGGGGTTGATCTATTTTTTGTTGCATGTTTGAGGTGCATACATTTCATTAAGGTTGTCCTAATTGAGATGGTTTAGGTTGTGGATGGTATAAATGAAAGGTGAGTTATTGGAGGTGATGTGTGGTGTGTGAAATATGTGAATGTGATCAAGTGTGGTGATTTGAGTGTGAGCTTAAATGCCTATGACTTCTGGATGCAGTGAGTAGGTTTCTACATTTCATTCTACTTGAAGCTGTTGGAAGCAATGATTCAAAAGTTACATATGGCATAAAGTTGTAGCAGTGGATTTCTCCTATTTCCTTGAGATAGTTAATCTCTTTGTAATAGTATTCTTCTATTCTTGTTAATCTCTTTGTAATATTATTCTTCTATTCTTCTTTCTTTTGGATAGTGAGTCCTTTTGGCATTGAGCCTTTCTTTTTTTGGGTAGTGAGCCCTTGGAAATGAGCCTAATTGTATTCAATGTTGCAATTCATATATATGTGAGCTAATCTTCACCATGGTTTTTCCCTTAGATTTTCAACATAAATATGGTGTTCTTATATGTTTGGGTGTGTTTGCATTATTATTTCATATGTTTACATTTTGCTAATGTATGATAAGGGTTTAAAGATTGATAAGGGTTTGAATTTTATTGATGGATTGAGTGTTTTAAGTATACAACGGATTCACCCCCCTCTCAGTTGTCTTGTGCATCTAACATTTTATTATACTAATGTCATTGATATAAATAGTAAAATCAGGTCCATCTTTGATAACTAGACAATTTATTTCTTAAAATATAATTTTAAAGAAGTAATTAGATGAATATATAGTTGCATGAAAAATTATGTGTCATTGATTAGATCTCATTGATGCTCACTATGAAATTTAATATTTTCATAACATTATCAAAATTATGAACCCTATGGGTCTATAAATGGATTTAAGATAATGGTATCTAATTAATGAAGAAACCTACATAATACTTTCCCACCAAAACATCACCTATGATAGCTTTTCATATAAATTTGCACATAAATATTTTATATAGTTTGTCTCTAAGAAAAATGATCTACTACCATAGGTATAATAAAAGGCTTCTTTGAAAATTGCAAACTATACAAATGAACCTAATTATATTTATGAAATGAACCTAATTATATTTATGAACTTCACCCTAAATTGTAACATTTAAATATCAAGCCAAATTAAGGTATGAACAACATATGAAAAAGATAATTTGAAACCATGGAACATAGGATAAGTCTGTAAAAGTAAAATTTGATATTCTCAAATAAATTAAATTGGATTTGAATTTATATAGGTTAAAATTAATTACTATTATAAGTTTCAAAATTAAATAACTTTATAGTTATTTCACTCAATTTTGATACAATTTATCCTTCTGAAATACTACTCTTGACTAATAGATAAATTTGGACACTCATCTTGGATAGTTTAGATGATTACTTACTATTAGGTAAAGAAAAAAATTTAGATGAGTGAGAAATTTATTCAATTTCTGGAATACCCCTTTTGTCAAAATTTAATGACTATTTACTCTAAATCATTAATAAAAATTGGTTTTCTTAGATTAAATTAAAATGCTTATCTTTAAGAGAATAATATTGTTATAATTAAATCAGTAATTTTCTCCAAAGATTAGTTTCCTTATAGATTTATAACAAATAATTGTATTAATATTCATTTTGAAAAAGATTTTTGCAATAAATTTAATGAGACAATAGCTCATAGTGTTAGTGGTGCTAGAATTAGATGTAGTCATATTATGAGATGATGCTAGATTAGATTCACTTGAGCATACATTTATTATTCTAATCACTTAGTAAGGCAACTTAATATTTTTTCCTTACATAAGAATGTATATATACCCAATGAATTAAGCTTTTAAAGTGTTGGAAAAGTGGTTTATTAACTTATTTATAGAGAATTAATTTTATTAATAAATTATTTTCTTCCCTAGTTTTCCATATTAATTTTCATGATGTTATTTATTTTTATCAATAAATTATCAAATATTGATTGATGTAATTTATGTGTTTTATGATTTATATTTCTAATATTGAAGGCTATCAAGATTTTTGTATTCACACATGGAATATTTTTGTTGCACCTAAACTTGATAGTTAATTTATTCCTATGAAATTTGTTGCGATTATTTTTTGTAATAAACTTTCAAATACAAGAGTCTAATGTAACTTGATTATGTGTAGACACTTAATTATGTATGAATATCTAATAATCATGGAGTGGGTAAAGTGGGATGCACATGTGAGGGTGAGGATATATCAATTATTTAATTATTCTCTTGGGACATTAAAATATTATTGTAATTAGTTGTTGATAATGGAGTTATATAGATGACTTATAACATCTTTTGATTGACTATTATTAACCAAGTTCTTTGACAATGTGTAAGAATTAACTAGTGGTCCAAAGGGAGTGCTAAGGAGTTACATATGATACTCTAGATCATAACTATCAAAAATATTATTTATAAGAGGAGATAAATTTAATTTTGGAGGTCATTCTCTTGTAGTGGTTCATGAGAATTCTTACATTAGTATTTTAGGATAGTTTTTGGACCCAAGATTTTCTCTTTTCATATCATTTTTTTCTCCAATATTGAATAATATTTATCTCATTATAGTATCATGCCTCTGTGAGTGTATCATGACATCTCAAATTTACATTGTTTATGTGGGCTTTAACAAGGTTATTTTTTCTCAAAAATATTTCTCTAAGGTATGTATATTTCACTCTCATCTATGAATTTTATATTCTTCCTCTCATTGTTCTTTTCTTAATTTTTAGATGCCAAAGTGTTTTTCAATGGATACTTGTATTTCTCTCCTCATAAGGTTAATGCAAAAATTATTTGTATATTTAGTATCTAATATTTTTCTTGATTTTAAATTCTTGTGGTTTATGGGGCATATTTTCTTAAAATTTAGTACTTGATCTATGGTTTTTATTACTTTTCTTTTCTTTTTAATCATTTTTTGAGTGGGATTTTCATAACTAATTTTATTTTTCATGAAAATAGTGATGGAAAGAACTTGCATAATATAGAAGGTAGAGAATCTTGGATTTGGTCATTAAATGATTTTAAATTGAAGCTCCTATTTGCCAATGTGAAATTACCTTTTTATTGGAGTTGATGGTGAACCCCAAGGGATGGAGATTCCAAAGTTTGAGAGATATGGCGATAAGGGAGATCCGTAAATGCATGTGTTGAAGCATTCAATGCCATGTGTACGGATTTCTTCCACCATGATGCCTTAATGGCCAAGTTGTATCCAAGATCTCTCAAGGATATAACCATGGAATGGTATTGTTCCTTGCTTAATAACTCCATATTTTTGTTTGATCAGCTTTTGAATCAATTTATCTGATAATTCCAAGCGAACATTGAGCCGAAGATGGATTTTTAGACTTGATCCAATGTAAGAAGGGAGAGCATGAGAAGATAATTGATTTCATTGCTCGGTATCAAGCATTGTTTTCATATATTTCTTATCTACTTCTTGACTCATATGTGCAGAAGGTTTTCATTGACAACCTATAGAGGTCTTGCTAAGATAAGTTTTCTTTGATGCAATATCCTTATCTTGCACGCATGTGTGCTGTATTACGAGATTGAAATAGTGAAAATGAGGATCTTGATCCAAATGAGTGAACAAGAGGATAGATCACTACTTTTCCAAGCCAATTTTACTTCAAATTATGCAAAATATGATGCTAAAAACAACCATAAATGCAACCTAGTTGTTATAGAAACTATGAGGGATGTTTTGAGAGAATAAAAAGTTGTGTACCTAGCCAGAAAGTTGTTTTTTAGTTATGAAGGTTTTAGGGTTTTAGAAAAATTATTTCAGGATCTTGTACCTTGATGTCTGCACTCTTGAAATCCCAGTTATCAAGTTCTGGAAGCCTGTAGTTAATTATGTAGAGCTCTTTCCATGATCTTGCAATGTAGATGACAACTTTAGCAACTTTGCTCCAAATCTTGCTCAACTTGATCTTCAACCTGTAAATCTACAATAACACACTCAAGGGAAAGAAAACTTGTTGATTTGTTAGTGAAGAATGGGGATTTTCCTCATTCAAACCCCTTCTAGGTAATTAAACCAAATGATGAAATGAAGCATGAAAGTGCAATAATGTAAATGATGTCACCTTGGATGATGTCTTGTGAAGAAAATATGCATAGTAACATGTAGTGGCCATGAATAATGTAGATCTTGGATAAAATATGATGCTTGTAAATGAATCCTCAATGCAACATTCACTTTTTAGCTCAACACACATGAATGCACTAAACACTTGAAATTTTCCTTGAAACTCCTTGTAAATGCTCTTGGAATGTTCTCATGCTTGATTACTTGAATGCTTTAATGCTTCATAAACTTGCTAGGTCTTGTTAGGAGAAACAATGTGAATTAACCCCTTATTTATACTAAATTAGGAGATTAACCCTGAAGAATTAAGGCCGACACCAAATCTGGAAAGAAAGATAATTAAATTCCTACCAAAATGAAATTCAAAAATTAGGGTCTCATTAAGGGAGGACCCATTCCCCACCAAAGGCGAATGGGTCCTGGATAAGTTTCCAGGACCAAGCTTCGGGGAACTCAAAGAAGGCCAAAAACCCATTCCATATCACTAGAAAAAGGGGGGTCTTGTTAAGAGAGGACCCATTCTCCACTAAGGTAAAATGGATCTTGGCTCAAATTACCAAGACAAAATTTTTCCCAATGAATTAATTTGATATTTAATTTATGATTTTCAGGAAAGATCCTCGAGAGGTGTCAAAATTAAGGCATAAATTTGAATCAAAAGGGAGTTAATAACTCCAATTAAACACAATGAATTAGGACCACCTAGATAAGTGAAATTTCTTTAAAACACTTTACAGCACCTAAACAAGGTACACATTATGTACATTTTTATTGAAAAGAGGCACATTAGGCTTAATTAAGAAAATAAGTATTAGAAAAGCGTGAAAGTGTGTTACAACACTTTCCAACACCTTAGCAAAGGACCAATTAAGGCATGTTTTAGTTAAATAAAGGTCCTAGAATAGTGTGAATGTGTACAACACATTAGAACACCACTCCAAGACACCATTAGTTTATCTTTAAGGTCAATTATTCAAGCAAGCAAGGAAAATGCTACTTTTTTTGTTACTACATTTTTCCCTCGCTTTAGTGAGAGGATGACCCCATTTCAAACTCACACTAAAGTAGACATTCAAGAAACTTAAGTATGCATCCACTAACTCATTTGACTACAAAATCTGATGAAATATGTATAATTTGATGTATCGTTGGGTGCTTGTAAAATTTGATGTGTAATTTTAAATTTTTTGAAATTTTATCCCTGATGTTTGTCAAAATTTCGACGAACCTGGGGTTCGTTGAATTTTCGAAAAACATGAAAAATAGAAAAAAATCAAATTGTGGCCGACATAAAGAAAATTCAGTTCATGCCTGATTTATTGCGATAGTGTTTTGCTCTACTTGAGACAGTTTGTGGAGAACTAAGGACAATTCTTTGGGAAAAATTAGAAAAATTCAAGAAGATATCACCAAGTTGAGGGTAGTTGTCTTTGCATAATTCAGTTGTGAAGTCGATTTGTAGTTCCAGGTTTGAAAGTAATCATATTTTAAAGCAACATCTCATCAGATTTCATTTTTAGAGGTTTAGGGTTTTGAGAATTCCATGTCCAGATTTTGTTGTGTGGAATCACCATAAGATCACAACCAAGGAACAGATTCTTGTGACTGTAATTATGTGATCCATAACTCTATTGGTCATGTGGCACAATTGTGCTATAACAAATACAGGATGCATTCATGTGTGACCCAAGTTTAATGTGGCTATGTTGTGATAGAAATGGAGGCACTCATATAATGTAGTTAATTCAGGTTGTATAATGTAGGTGTCAATCATCATTGGGTGCATTCAGGTTGTCTCAAGTTTAACAGGTTAGGATGTAATTATAGCATGATCTAAGAGTGATTACCTCTTGCTGCAATAAAGAGCCTATAACTCTGGTTGATATGCAGAGTGGTTGTGTTATATCAATTATGTAGTGCATTCAAGCACAACCCATGTTTAATGGGCTATTCTAGAGAGTGATCAAGATTTTCTAAACCTTATGAATGTTACTTGACATATATTTGCATAATCTCAAATTCCTTCAGAGGCTTTTGAAGTATCAATGTATCCCATATAGGGTTTAGAATGATTTCTTTTAATTAAAAAAATAAATAAATGATGTATTTCCTTGTAATTAGATAATGTGGAGATCTCCTAAATCTGCCCCAACACACTATCCTCTTTGGCAGTGTATTCATTACTCTAGCTACTAGGTTTTTGCATGTGACATCTTTAATATCTTCATGACCGTGGCTTTTAAATAGATCTCTGCCTTTGTTTTAATCCTTTCCATGGTAACCTTGAGTTCTATATAATCCACCTTCAATCTCTTCTAAGAACGGTGTCTTAAGCTAGACCGCATAGTATGGCATATAAAGCAATTCCTTCATACTCTACATTGTTCCAAACCACCACCTTAATCGCCTCTCGCTAAAATGTTAGCTCCATAAGCACACAATGTTTTAAAATCATGGTTGCCAATGATTGACCATTAAGGTCACCTACTATCATGAAGATACAATGATATTTTTGTCTTCAAACTCAAGGCATTATGCAAGATAACATCACAGGAATTGGTTTTGTTGTGTACACCTATTTTCTTGCACATTTATTGCTTTGTTAACTTCCTTTAAGACTGGGTATTGCACCCTCAACTGCAATCTCGAACAGCTCACTCACTATCACTTGAAGATTCCTTTCATGAGCATCCTTCTATAAAATCAAACTATGCCCTATAGACTACCTACTTACTACAAGGGACTCATTGTTTCATGGTATTGTAGATCTTAAGATCCTTCAACCTTATTAACACTACTTCACAGTCCACAAGGTATTATTCACTATTCTCCCATCTTTGATGAGTCTCAAAACACTGCTCAAACATGTAATCCACTACCTCCATTATACATTAATGGCTAAGAAGAAACATTGAACCTATGATTACCACTATTACTTCATTTGGACAATCATTCCCCGATTGCATTTGCCTTGTCTAACACTACCAAAAGTATTTGAAAAACCCTTAAGGTCAGCAAGGGGGTAAGGAAACTCACTGTTAAAATCTCCACTTTACTATGCAAGGTTTGAGTTTTATTATCTTGTCACTGCTCAGCCTCTTTTTGACTATCACATCT
>VDFB02056134.1:56975-121523 GCA_007258455.2 Sequoia sempervirens
AGAATGGAACAGTTACCAACTGATTTGCGACTCGCACTATTCCTAGTGGGGGTACTATTAGACTGGGGTTGCTTGTGGTTTGGGATCTAATTACAGGCCGATGGCTCATACACCCTTCTAAAACACAATTTCATTTAAAATTAGTCCCACTAGGGGTGCCAAAAAAATAAACAAAATGTTGACACCAAAATTTGACGAGGTAACAGTGTCTTATGGGAAACTCAGTTTATGGGGGACCTTTTGTGCTAAACTGAATGACCCCCAGGTTTTTAGAGAAGCCGAATTCTTCTATAATGGGGGTTTGAAAGGGAAAAGGAAACATATATAATAAAAAAAAGTCTAACCTAAGGTGATGCGCCAAGACTTAATGATAGGCACAATAAATGATAGATCTAAGGGCTTGAATGGTGTTGTAGTGTTCCAAAACATCAGAAACTTAAGATTATAGCATAGACAATCCATTTATTGACATAAAATAATATTCAACACATTCCTACTGCCAAGAAGAGTCATTGGATATGGTCTAGGCCAACAAACTTGCATTCAACATATATAGAAGTTCTTAAATGAAATGTCCAGATAATAAAAAATAAGTTTACAATTTGATCAAATAGCATAAAACACAGAAAGGTCGAACAATTGACATAGTCTAAGAGTTTTTGCAATAACATAAAACAAAAATAAAGGCTTGGTGTCTTTTACTAAAACTAATGTTTTCCTTCAAATTTTGAACCTTTTTCTCATAACAGAGAAAAGTATATATAGCAGGGAAAAACCCCCACCGCCTCGGAGAGCGGCAACAAAAAATATTTCACAATCCCCTGGCAATGATGCAAGAATCAAAATATTCCCAAAGCCGTTGCAAAAAAATAAGTCTAGAACCAAGCATCCAGTCATTCCAGGCACAGGTGTGTCCTCTGCAAATGATGGCGGTGGTCTCGAAAAGGCCTGATCAGACAAGTGTCACCCTCCCGTGCGAATGATTATGACACACAGTGGCCAATAGCATCATTTAGTTCATCTAGTACATCGCCCAAATATGAGATTCGCTGGCTAGGCACGTGGCAGCCTTTCGTTGCCCATATGAACCCTTTTATTTTTCCACTAAGGACTTGCGTTAACACTACACGTGTTGAATGGGCCAAGCACTTCATCAACAATGGAAGGAATGATTACCAGCTGGGCGCAAAAGAGACACGTGGCTGCATTTCGCTACCCGCAGTTGCTACTTCATCTCTATGCTGAAAGATTTGTGAATGACAGACACATAGCAAGTGTACACCGTAAATAGCAACTGTGGGGCCTACCAAGTTTTTTTAGGAATAAGGGCTTCGTGGCAACCCTTTAGAGCCCGATTAGGCATCAAGAAAACATGATCAAAAGTATCCTATAGCCACAACATGTGGAAGCATAGCGGAGTTTCCTAGAATGTGAAGGAATGCAAAGACTCGGGGTTGTGAGGAGTAGACACATGGCATGACAAAGCATAACCTAGATAAAAGGCCGAGCTGACTTTGCGATGCGCGGGCCAACACATAGAGGAAAAATATACCCGAAGGGAGCTAGTTAAATATTTATTAACAGTATTATCATGATGAGGTTATTTTTACCTCATCATTTCCTCCCCTTCCTAATTATTGGCAGGTCCTCCTATCCCTTGATTATAACTCTACCCTCTACTCCCTTCTTCATATTTTTCACTAATATCATACAAATATTTTGCTATAACATCAAAGTTTGCAGGGGAATTGTGGAAGCCTCCATGAAAAGCAACTCCCCGTTTCCATTCATTGAAAATTCTATCATCCTGATCTGTATTAATATGAAAAGCAGGGGCTGTATATAGCAATAAAGGAGGTATGTACCTCATTACTATCCATTTTGTTTTGAGATATCCTAAGATTTTGGCCAAGGCATCTTCTCTTCTGATGGACCATCTAATACTAAGAGGAGAAATCACTTCTCTTTTCTTTAGATATAAAGGCAGTGGAGTGTATCTCTCTTCACATGCGTGCCAAGCCCTGCCAACCAATTTTTCCCCCTATTCTATGAAATGATTATAACAAAATCGAAGGCTATCATCATACCTCCCCTTCATTTTCTCATCTAGGAAAAGAGCTACAAATGTCTTCTTAAAAGCTGCTGGTCTACTATTTGGAGATATCATTTGAAGTCCTATACTTTTCTCTGCTTGAACATATCCTTTATTACATTCTTGCCAATGGATTTGATTCCACATAGTAGACAATAGAGATCTTAATTGCACTTACCCCACAAAAATATTAATAAATAAATCAATATGCTTTTCTAACAAAAGATCATGGGTAAAGAATTCACAGAGCATATCTTGCTCTTCAGGCTTTGAGTCTGCAAATGTTTTAACAAATTCTTTATCATTAGGTTCATAAGGTTGGTCATTGTAAATTCTAAGCAATTTCCATATAAAACATTGTTCATTCAAAAACATTGAATACAATCTTGATGGTCTGAACTACAAGATAAAAGAAATTCAACTATTTGACATGCATCCTGTTTCCCCTTATAAGCTTTATGAAATGCTTCTCTTAATAAAACCATTTCCATTTTCAGTCTGTTATTCTCAACTTGTGTATTCCTTAGGAAATAGCACCATTCCATCCATTTCATTAATAATGGAAGAATCTTAATTTGGAACCATTGAGTTACCATTGGCTCGGTTTGAACTTCTCTGGATTCCATCATTGGTTTACTTGTGCTTTCCTGCAAGTCTTGCTTTAATTCTATAATCGTACGAAGAGAATCATTTAATTCTTCCTTCTATCTTTTCTTTTCCTCTTCAAAGGTTGAAAACATGAGCATAAAATTTCCTTTTAAATTATGAATTTCTTTATTTAATCCATCTCTGTATATCCTATTTCCCTCATTACAATTCTGAATTTGCATTTGTAGCTCACTAATAGATGTATCTTTTCCTTGCATTTCCAACTTTAAATCTTGAATTTCTTGATCCCTTTTATTTATTACAGTCTTATACACAATTATTTCCTCTTGTTGCAATTCCATCTTTTCCTTATTTTCATACAACTGTCTTCTTAACTCTTCTATCTCTAATTTCAATTTTTCCAATTCTATGTTAATATTTTCAGTTTCAACTATTCAACAACTTTATTAATAACTGGAGACAAATTTCCTAACATACTTTCATCAACCTCCATAGGAAGTGGGGATTTTCCCCTTTCTGTTTCCTGTTTTTCTTGTTCTACAACTTCTTCAGACACCAAGTGAAAATGTACTTCTTCAATAGATATTTCTTTTTCCGAGGATTGGTGAATTGACTCCTCAGTTTCCAAGTTTTTCTTTTGCTTTTTAGATTTTGACCTATTCCCTTTACTCTGTACTGGGGTTTCTGCAGATCTAGAGGATAATATTTTGCTCCACCTTAAAGGAGGAGTATCCTGATAATTTAAAATAGTTGGATCATTTAGAAGAATAGTTCTTCTTTTCCTCTTCTTAATAGGATGAGTATCCACGTTTGGATTCATTATCTCTACATCTTTTATCTGGGCCGAAGTTTCAAATGCATCATTTCTAAATTCTGGCACTTCCTCACCAACTATGGTAGGAATTTTGGCTTTAGGAGCCTTAGGGTCTTTGGGGGAAGTTGCTCTAGAAGGTGAAGCAACTTGTTTTGAAGATTCCCCTAATTCTAACTTCCTTCCTGATGTAGGCGTATCAAATGCCCCAATTTTTTTCCCATTTGCTTCTAGGTTTCTTACAGAAACTTGATATTTACAAATCAATTAAATTAACCCATGATATTTTAATGGCCTTGAACCATTTTTATATCTTTCTATTGAAGAATTAATAGAATCATTCAAGAAATGAGGAAAATTAACCCTTAGAGTAGGGTTTTCCTTCCCATGCCGCAAATGTGTTAACATGTGGAATGCTGGTCCTACCATAGTAGTGAGTTGACATTCACAAGTAAAATATCTAATAATCCATGCAACAACAGTACCCCAGGGTTCTAAGATAGAAGTTCATTGAAACCCCTTATTTTGTCCCCTAGTACTGACAACTATCATGGGTTGTGGATCTCCCTGTCTAAGAAACAATTCTGATAATTTTTGATATGTGGTTTGTGTTGTTTTAGATATTTTAATGCCAGAATCTTCTAACCCTGAAATAGAAGAGATAATTTTTTAACTCACCTTGAAACGCTTCCCATGCAGAATCACTTGACCATTAGAGTAATTTTCCGCAAATGCATTCACCAGATTTTCATTATACCCTTCGAACTTCCTGACAAAATCCAACTAGTCCACTTCTTCAAACAACCAAGAGATGTTACTTAACCCCAAAATTTTTTCTACAAAAGTCGGCTCAAATTTCTTCTTTGTACCGCCCATCTTTTTTTTTGGCATCTGATATTTTTAAAAATATGATCGGACTGTAATTATTTACTCTACTCTTGCTCAAAGCTTGCTGTGTAATAATTTCAATTTGCATGAAGGGCCGCAAAAAGAGTAGCATACTTAACAATTAATCACCAAGTGGCTCAATTTACTAAATTGGGAAAGGAAACTCTTGGCATTCAATCATATTTTATTCAAAAATAACTAATTTAAAGCAAAAATTTGTACTTACTTCCATTCCATGATCGCTTGAAGATCTTATACCTCAACCGATTTGACAGGATGATGCAAGGGTATTGGCTGAGGTGACGGTATAATTATTATGACATGAATGAGGAAGCTCATGGATGACAAAGTCATTAATGAAGATAGGCTATTACAATGACTTTTATTTATAACGACAAAAGAAGGCGTGTGTACCAATGTACGATAATCAAAGCATCGAGGAAGATTTGAATTTTTTTTTTTAGAAAGGAGTTGGTGAAATAAAAAATGAATAAGTTTCAGAGCACGTGTAAAGCATGCATTCAGAACAAATAAAGTGGTTAAATTTCTAGAGCACGTGTAAGGAATGCATTGGGAACTTAGAAAATGGATAAGTTTCAGAGCATCGTCGAAAGATGCAGCCAAAACGATAACCGAATGAAAGTTCTAGAGCATCGTCGGAAGATGTAGCTAGAATAGCCACCAATGAAAGTTCCAGAGCATTGTCGAAAGATGCAGCTGGAGCAGCAACCAATGAAAGTTCTGGAGCATCATCGAAAGATGCAGCTGGAGCAACAACCAAATGAAAGTTCCAAAGCATCGTCGAAAGATGCAGCCGGAGCAACAACCAAATGAAAGTTTCAGAGCATCGTCGAAATATGCAGCTGGAGGAGCAACTAAATGAAAGTTCTGGAGCATCGTCGAAAGATGAAACTGGAAAGAAGAAAATGATGAACACCACTTAACTCAAACTTCAGGAGTTATATCATTCCACAAGAACATCCTTCCAACATGGTAGGCTAAAGAGCAGGTTCTGGAGCATTGGGCGTTCAGATCGTCAAGTTCTGGAGCACTGGCTAGCTAAATGATCAAGTTCCAGAGCATCTTGGAATGGTGCTTCAGAAGTTGTTATTCCTTTATGAGAGGTCCTGCAAAATGAAAACATGTGTTAAGTCCAAAAATTTATGAAAAATGCATTGAAAACAAATTGGGTACACGTCTTTTTATTACAACTTTTCATCAAAATTATATATATATATATATATTAGATAACATATAAACATTAAATCAAATAGACTCTACCTTGGTAGAGTCAATGCATTGGATCTCTCCTTGCATTTCTACCAACTTTGTAAATTCTTCTTTATTAACTGGTTTATGGTAGATATGCAGGTGATGACTATTAACTAAGAGAGTTCGTAAATCACCATCAATAGGTTTTAACTAAACTGTGCCATTCGAGAAAACTTCAAAAATTTCATATGGCCCCAACCAATGAGTTATGAGTTTTCCTTTATGGTCTTTATATATTGAATCAAATAGCAAGGCCTAGTCACCATTATGAAATTCTCTCTCTTTAATATATTTGTCATGCCAAACTTTCCGTTGATGTTGAACTAGTTCAGTTTGATGAACAACATCCAAATGAAGCTCATCCAACTCATTTAACTGTAAAACTCATTCTATTTGAGCTCGTTTCAAATCTAGACCGAACTCCATAGCTGTATGTAGGGTCTGAAGTTCAAATTCAATGGGAAGAAGAGGTTTCTTTCCAAAAAATATCTCATAGGGACTAAATCCAGTTGTAGATTTCCATGTTGTATTGTACACCCAAAAGGCTTCAGGCAATTTCCTGGCCCAATCTCTTCTTCCTGAAGAGACAATTTTTTTTAGTATGTTTTCTAACTCCCTATTAGTCACCTCTACTTGACCATTTGCTTGAGGGTGATAAGGGGATGACTTCTTATGGCTCACTTGAAAATGGTCCGTAAATGCTAGGAGAACTTTGGACATAAATTGGGGTCCCTGATCTATAACGATAGTTCGGGGGGCTCAGAAGATGCAGCTGGAATAGCCACCAATGAAAGTTCTAGAGCATCGTTGAAAGATGTAGCCGGAGCAGCAACCAATGAAAGTTCTGGAGCATTGTCAAAAGATGCAGCTGGAGCAACAACCAAATGAAAGTTCCAGAGCATCGTCGAAAGATGCAATCGGAGCAACAACCAAATGAAAGTTCTAGAGCATCGTCGAAAGATGCAGCCGTAGCAACAACCAAATGAAAGTTTCGGAGCATCGTCGAAATATGCAGTCGGAGGAGCAACTAAATGAAAGTTCTGGAGCATCGTCGAAAGATGCAACTGGAAAGAAGAAAATGACGAAAACCACTTAACTAAAACTTCAAGAGTTATATCATTCCACAAGAACATCCTTCCAACATGGTAGGTTGAAGAGCGGGTTCTGGAGCATCGGGTGTTTAGACCGTCAAGTTCCGGAGCACTGGCCAGCTAAATGATCAAGTTCTGGAGCATCTTGGAATGGTGCTTCAAAAGTTGTTATTCCTTTATGAGAGGTCCTGCAAAATGAAAACACGTGTTAAGTCCAAAAATTTATGAAAAATGCTTTGAAAACAAATTGGGTACACGTCTTTTTATTACAACTTTTCATCAAAATTATATATATATATTTTAGATAACATATAAACATTGAATCAAATATAATCTGCCTTGGTAGAGTCAATGCATTGGATCTCTCCTTGCATTTCTACCAACTTTGTAAATTCTTCTTTATTAACTGGTTTATGGTAGATACGTAGGTGATGACCATTAACTAAGAGAGTTCGTAAATCACCATCAATAGGTTTTAACTAAACTGTGCCATTCGAGAAAACTTCAAAAATTTCATATGGCCCCAACCAATGAGTTATGAGTTTTCCTTTATGGTCTTTATATCTTGAATCAAATAGCAAGGCCTAGTCACCATTATGAAATTCTCTCTCTTTAATATATTTGTCATGCCAAACTTTCCGTTGATGTTGAACTAGTTCAGTTTGATGAACAACATCCAAACGAAGCTTATCCAACTCATTTAACTGTAAAACTCATTCTATTTGAGCTCGTTTCAAATCTAGACCAAACTCCATAGCTGTATGTAGGGTCTGAAGTTCAAATTCAATGGGAAGAAGAGGTTTCTTTCCAAAAAATATCTCATAGGGACTGAATCCAGTTGTAGATTTCCATGTTGTATTGTACACCCAAAAGGCTTTAGGCAATTTCCTAGCCCAATCTCTTCTTCCTAAAGAGACAATTTTTTTTAGTATGTTTTCTAACTCCCTATTAGTCACCTCTACTTGACCATTTGCTTGAGGGTGATAAGGGGATGACTTCGTATGGCTCACCTGAAAATGGTCCATAAATGCTAGGAGAACTTTGGACATAAATTGGGGTCCCTGATTTATAATGATAGTTCGGGGGGCTCGGAAGATGCAGCTGGAATAGCCACCAATGAAAGTTCCAGAGCATCATTGAAAGATGCAACCGAAGTAGCAACCAATGAAAGTTCTGGAGCATCGTCGAAAGATGCAACTGGAGCAACAACCAAATGAAAGTTCTAGAGCATCGTCGAAAGATGCAACCGGAGCAACAACCAAATGAAAGTTCTAGAGCATCGTCGAAAGATGCAGCCGTAGCAACAACCAAATGAAAGTTTCAGAGCATCGTCGAAATATGCAGTCAGAGGAGCAACTAAATGAAAGTTCTGAGCATCATCGAAAGATGCAACTGGAAAGAAGAAAATGATGAACACCACTTAACTAAAACTTCAGGAGTTATATCATTCCACAAGAACATCCTTCCAACATGGTAGGTTGAAGAGCGGGTTTTGGAGCATCGGGCGTTTAGACCGTCAAGTTCCGGAGCACTGGCCAGCTAAATGATCAAGTTTCAGAGCATCTTGGAATGGTGCTTCAGAAGTTGTTATTCCTTTATGAGAGGTCCTGCAAAATGAAAACATGTGTTAAGTCCAAAAATTTATGAAAAATGCTTTGAAAACAAATTGGGTACACGTCTTTTTATTACAACTTTTCATCAAATATATATATATATATATTTTAGATAACATATAAACATTAAATCAAATAGACTCTGCCTTGGTAGAGTCAATGCATTGGATCTCTCCTTGCATTTCTACCAACTTTGTAAATTCTTCTTTATTAACTGGTTTATGGTAGATACGTAGGTGATGACCATTAACTAAGAGAGTTCGTAAATCACCATCAATAGGTTTTAACTGAACTGTGCCATTCGAGAAAACTTCAAAAATTTCATATGGCCCCAACCAATGAGTTATGAGTTTTCCTTTATGGTCTTTATATCTTGAATCAAATAGCAAGGCTTAGTCACCATTATGAAATTCTCTCTCTTTAATATATTTGTCATGCCAAACTTTCCGTTGATGTTGAACTAGTTCAGTTTGATGAACAACATCCAAATGAAGCTCATCCAACTCATTTAACTGTAAAACTTGTTCTATTTGAGCTTGTTTCAAATCTAGACCAAACTCCATAGCTGTATGTAGGGTCTGAAGTTCAAATTCAATGGGAAGAAGAGGTTTCTTTCCAAAAAAAAGCTCTTAGGGACTGAATCTAGTTGTAGATTTCCATGTATTGTAGACCCAAACGACTTTAGGCAATTTCTTGGCCCAATCTCTTCTTCCTGAAGAGACAATTTTTTTCAGTATGTTTTCTAACTCCCTATTAGTCACCTCTACATGACCATTTGCTTGAGGGTGATAAGGGGATGACTTCTTATGGCTCACTTGAAAATGGTCCGTAAATGCTAGGAGAAATTTGGACATAAATTGGGGTCCCTGATCTATAATGATAGTTTGGGGGTCTCCAAATTGAAGAAAAAAATTGTTATAGAGAAAATCAGCAACTTGCTCTTCTCTAGCAACTCATAAAGCTTGAAATTTTTCCCATTTCATCAAATAACCAGTACAAACTAATATGTATTCTTTCCCTTGAGAGGATGGATCTATGGGGCCGATAAAATCTAACCCCCATTTTTCAAATGGTTCCAAAGTTACTTGAGGCTGCAAAGGCATTTCTGTAGAAGTAGTTGGTCTTCCTACTCTTTGAAATTCATCACAATGATGAACATAATTTTTAACATCTTTATGCATTGAAGGCCAGTAATATTCAACACCTAAAATTTTATGAGAAGTTCTTTTTGCAGAATAAAGACCCCTTGAAGGATCATTGTGACAGGCCCTCAAAATACTATAAGTTTCATCAGCCCTGACACATCTTCTCAAAACCATATCAGGTCCACAACGAAATAAAATCCCATTAATCCATTTAAATGGTGCACACTCTCGAATAAGTTGCTTCCTTTGTTTTGATGTAAATTTAGGAGGTATTTCAAAAGTAGCTAAATAGTTAGCAATATTAGCAAACCAAGGAACCTTTATAGAGATAGCAAACAAATTTTCATCCAGGAACTCATCTTGTACAGGTGCTCGATCACCCTCTTCTTGTTTGATTTGAGATAAAAAGTCTGTCACCTTGTTAAATTTCCCTGGCTTGTCAAGTATTGTCACATTGAACTCTTGAAGAAGTAGTAACCATCTCATTATTCGACCATTAACTATAGGTTTATTCATTAAATATTTTATAGCTGAGTGATCTGTATAAATTGTAACTTTATATCCCATAATATAATGATGAAACTTTTTGATGGCATGAACCACAACTAAGAATTATTTTTATGTTGTCGTGTAGTTTCTCTCAGCAGATGTTAGGTTTTTGCTAATAAAATATATGGCATATTTACCCCTATCTTCATCTTCTTGCCATAAAACTGCACCAATTGCGTCATCCAAAGCATCAACATAAATGTGAAAGGGAAGACTCCAATTTGGTCCACACAGTATAGGAGCAGAGACAAGCTTTTCTTTTATCATTTCAAATGATTGTTGACACTTAGACGTCCAATTAAACTCCACATCTTTTTGGAGGAGAGAAAACATAGGGGCTGCTATCTTACTGAAGCTTTCTATGAACCTTCTATAATATCCAGCATGTCCAAGAAAACTTCGAACATCTATTTGTGTTTGAGGTACAGTCAATTATTGAATGAGTTTAATTTTTTTAGGATCAACTTTTATTCCTTCCTAGGAAATGTGATGGCCTAAGACTATTCCTTGTTCCACCATTATTACACACTTTTCATGGCTAAGGGACAATTGGTTTTCCTCACAAACCTCCAAAACCCTATCCAGGTTTTGAAGAGCTTCATCATAGGTTGACCCATATATTGTGAAATCATCTATATAAACCTCTACACAATCATTGACAAGTGCTACAAATATAGCTAAGATGGCCCTCTGAAAAGTTGCTGGAGCATTACAAAGTCCAAAAGGAAGAACTCAGTATGCATATGTGCCCCAAGGACAAGTAAACGTTGTCTTATCTTGGTCTTCTGGTGCTACCTGAATTTGGTTGTAACCACTAAATCCATCTACAAAGGAAAAATATTTCCTTCCAGCCAAATTGTCCAAAACCTGGTCAACGAATGGTAAGGGAAAATAATCTCTAAAGGTGGCTTTATTGAGTTCTCTATAATCCATGCAAATTATCCACTTGCCATTTTTCTTTGGTACAACTACCATAGGTGACACCCACTTACTATTTGAGATAGGATAAATGAATCCTGCATGGAGGAGTTTCTCAATCTCAATTTTGACAAGATCCTTTAATGCGGGGTTGAGTCTCCTCTGTGGTTGACAAACAAGTCTTATATTAGGATCAGTATAAATGTGATGAGTACAAACACTCAGGTGAATCCACCTCATGTATGTATAGTCCCAAGAAAAAGCTTTAGACCTTTTTACCAACACATTAAATAATTTATCCTCTTGTATTTCTATCAACAAACTATTGACATTCATTGTTTTTCTTGGTAGCAACATAATTATTTTTGTTCCTGGATAGGCCGAAGTGATAGTATGTATTGGTCGTAACAAAGTGTTGAGAGGACAAGTATGAGGTATAAGTTGGTGAAATATTGTAATATCATCAAAGAAATAACTCGTTCTAGGAATCATATTAGCCAAGGGACAAGGCATCCCCATGGTAACATAATTCTGTTCCATCCCACTTATATCAATTGGTTGTCCCAAAATCTTTGGCACATCCTCTATTACTTTTTCACTTGAACCTATAGCCAAGTGTGCAACCTTATTTACTAACTCATCCTCTAATTCCTCTCCATGTTGTTTAATCACTACCATGGCCAAGGAGGCCAGACTGTCTTGACCACTAAATTCTTCTGGTTCATCAACCCAGACTTTATTATATTCGGTAGGTTTAGCAGGAGGATATAAAAATAAATGTTTACTATTTGGACCATGTGAAATGGTCATTCCTCCTCGAAAATCAATTGTAGCAGTGACAGTAGCCAACCATGGTCTTCCCAAAATTATTGGATAACTATCTTTAGGTGTAAGCAATTGGATTATTTGAAAGTCAATTGGATATTCCCATCCATCAACTTTAACAAGAACATTTTTTATAACACCTTTTGGAATGGCTATAGACTGATTTTCCATTTGTAAGACTATAGTTGTAGGACTTAAATTAGTAAGACTTAATTTTTCCATTACATCCACCGTCATTACATTAATAGCTGCTCCCAAATCCACCAATGCATTAGGTATGCTACCTCATTAATTTTAATAGTAATCAATGGACTCCCGAGACCATCATATTTTGGAGAAACAGTCTTTCCAGACAAAAATTCAGCTAGATAACCATCAATGTCCACAGTGTTTATTTTCTTTGGTTTCCTTCCTAGAGTTCTAATACACAGTTGTTTGATCAACTGATTTAACTTAGGAATTTCCTTTATTGAATACATCAAAGGAACCTCTATTTGCAATTGTTTAATTTCCTGAATTAATGCAGTTTCAGAAGCTAATGTCATTTATGGAGTATCTTTCAGAATTGTTGATTTCAGACGCTTCAAAAATGGTGCTTGAGTTTTCTCCTTTGAAGGGATATCTTTACTAAACTTAGTCAAAGACTGACCTCCCTCCTCCCGAGGTAAATTAGCAGCTTCTGTTGCTGAAGACTCAGTAATATTCACGGGTAGGGTAGTATCTTTCTCAAAATTTTGAGAAATAGGTTCATCCACTACTTCCTCAATAGTGGGCGATTGAAATGTCCTACTGGAACGCAACTGAAAATTTCTACAATGAATTGCATTAAGTCCTATGACATTATCTTTCTCAGTAGTATATATCAGAGTATTCTGTCAATTCTTCTTAGGATTGGGAAGTGGTTGTGCTGGAAGTTGAGGTTGATTTACCTGCTCAGTCTGAGGAAGATTCTGAGGTGGTGGTAACAAATTCTGATGTTGATTCCTCCTAGGACCAGTATAAAATTGATTCTGTCCTTGATTCCATTGGGGAGCAATGTGTTGTGGGTACCATTGTTGTTGTGACTGGTTTGGCCACTGTTGAGTTCCCCATGACTGACTTGCCCATTCAGGAGATCCCCAATAAGGAGTTCCCCAAGTAGGCTGTGGAAGATAGGGCTGATTCCAAGATGGAGGCCATTGATTACAAGCCCAGTTATTCTCGGGTCTCCATGTAGGATTGGAATTATGTCCATAAGAACAATTACCTCCCTGGCGTTGATTTAGCACATTTATTTCTTCTTCAACTTGAGAAATTTTTTTCTTAGTATTCTTAAGATCAGTAAGAAGCTCACATTGATTGGTAGGGTGACTTTTCTCACAAAGTTGACAAACATTAACCTTGTCTAAAGGACACTCATGTAAAAGATGTTTATTTTGACACCTAGGACAATAGATTGACAAAGTCTCAGGGTTACGTGTCTTTGCTTGTATACCATCCAACGTAGTGTTCAATTGGACAAGTATGTCTATCTTAAGATTTGCTATTTCTTCTCAGAGCTTACCTATCTCATTATTCCCTTTGAAAATATTTGTTTTTCAGATTCCTCCATGAGTACGTGAAAAATTGTGACACAAATCACATATGTCTTCAAGGTTTAACTGAGACAGGTCACCTTTCCCATTAAATCAATACTTCTTCTTGCATCATCATCGAGTCCTTTAAGAAATATAGTCTTGAGAATCTCAACACTAATGGTTATTTCTCCACATCATTTAGATAAGAAAAGAAACCTACCCAAATAATCCTCTAGACTCTCATCCTCATTTTGCCTAAGTTTAAACAACTCTTCCTTACGATCACTCACCCTACAATAACTTTGATATTTATTAAGAACACAATCTCCATTTCTTCCCAAGATGTAATACTTCCAGATGGTAGTCCCATAAACCAACGCATGGCTGAATCCTTCAAAGTAGAAGGAAACAAATTTAGTTTCTGGTTGTCATTTTAATAGTCATAGGTTTGACAAAGGACCTTAAATTCAAAGAGAAATTGGTCTGGGTCTTCTGAAGATAAACCGCAGAAGGTTGGAAGGAAAGATGGAGAGATTTTTTTCATCATTGTATCATCATCCACATCTAGAGCAATAGGATAAGCAAACATTCTAGGTAGTTGAGGATCATTGTTATTATGGTTGGCATCATTACGGTTAGCTTCTACCCTCCAATCTCCCATGATGTTCAGAGGAATATGCTCCTCAAAAATAATTTCTTCGACAATAGGTTACACTACAGGATGATCTTTTGGGAGATAGTGGAAAGCCTAAGGTGGGTTAGGCTCATGTAATTTGTCAACAAAATGGTCTTCTGAGCCTTGGGCCTCCCTATGTATAACTGGGATGTATTTTGGGGGGTCTTTGGTATAAATCGTCTGTGAGTGCCTCTTTTCCTGACCATGCAGAAAAGGAAGCCAAAGATAATATTTTTGGCCTAAAAGAGGTATTCTAGGCGTCTTCTATTAACACTCAATCAAAAGAAGCTAAGGGGTCCCCGACAACGGTGCCAAAAATGGACAGGCTGTCGTTAAGTCCCATTACTTTAGAATATAATATTCAATTTGTCGACTGGGTAGTGTTCAAGGCAATTTGCAATAGAAGAAGTCTAGAGTATCTCCCTCAGGTTTTCTAACTTTTAAGAACAACTTAATATTAATTCCAACTTCAAACTATCTAACTATAAAACTACAAAGTAATTTATTCCTAAGAAAACAAAAAATGCTTGAATTGAAAGCGTAAGAAAACTAATTTAGAAAGAATAATAACTAAATTGAAAAGCACAAAAATGACTAAACTAAGAAGCTATAAAATTATAAAATCAGAAAAACTTATAGCAATCCATAAAACATTTTCTTAACAATAAAGATTCTAATAGTTAATAACAGAAACTACGGAAGTGAAAAGGTAAAAAATACTTCAGAACTAAAATTTCATAATAGTAAACTTAATGATTCTCTACAGAACAAAATTATAGTAAAAGAAAACACTTATCTACTCCCGTCGAGTGGCTAGCTCGTGGGTTATCACATTCATTCTCAGCTTACATTCACAACTATTTCAGAAACACTTCTATCAATCATAGTTATCATCCATGACTCATAACTCATAATTTTAGATAACAATCTCTTTATTCATAAACCTCAGAAACATTTTGACAATATAACATTAATTTTCACTGTATATGTTACTTCTAGAGATCATATCTTTTATAGAGAAATTGTAACTACATCCTATATTTTAGATGGTGTGGATAACCATTGAAAATATCTAGAACAGATCTATGGATAACTCGTATATCTTTAAACCTATTACACAGTATTTAAGAAGCTCAAGTCGAGCCATAAAGTCTTTAATTCAAAGGATAACAAAAATAACAACTACATATTCGGTCCATCACCCTGAAGTTCTAGAGCATATTTCCAACGTATATCTTCAGCTTGTTCTAGAGCACATGCTAGCTAGATGCTTCAATCTGCAACTTTGATTGACCGATTATTATCTACAAAACACTTAAAACAACCCATTAAATCCATATTGGCAAAACACTTCAAGAAATCTAAAGAAATAAAGTTTATACAGTTTCTCACTAAAAATTAAGCAATTATTTTTCCTAAAATTTAATTAATTGGCAGAGGATAGAGATTTTACATGTATGAACCAGGTCTTTATGGTATTATCATGATGAGGTTATTTTTACCTCATCAACCTCTTTCCACCATATACTTGGATGAACTTTTAGTTATGTCTTTGCAAACTTCACTCTGTGTGGATCTTCAATCTCCTCAAACTCAAAAAATTTCTCCATGTCATTGATCCAATTAATCAAGTCCTCAGGATTCAGACTTCTGTTGAAAGTAGAAACCTCCATCTTAGGTTTCTTCACAATGTTGGATATCGCTCTCAGCAACCTCATTTCTCCAGGATCCATCTGATCATGTTTTTCCTCTTCAATGTCATCTTCACTGTCTTCTCTCTCTAAATGTATATCTCTTCTTTGAACCTCATCCCGCAGGTTCTCTAATTGCCTTATGAGGGCTCTAAGTTCATCTATGGGAGGATCTCTTCCTCCAGTGCCTCTGCCTCTGCCTCTACCATGTTAGGCCATTCTTGGAGCAATTTTATTCTTATCCCACACTCATAGGTCTTGTTGTAACTACCTCACATTCAACACTTTGTTATAGACTCAGGAACTCCTCTGATACCACTTGGTGAAGGGGACTCCCTTTGCAAGCTAGAACAACATAAACAACCAAGTTTGTATGGAAAAAATATCTTTATTACTAGAATGACATTACATAGTTACATGCCATCTCATGGGAAACTCATTACATTCATATACTAAATGCAAATATGCTCCCCCAGTCATCGAAACTTCAACTCTTGTTCTCTGCTTCCTGCATTCTCTGCATTGTACAAACCATTCCCTTTGTCTATCATTCTCCTCTATCTATCTGTCTATTCCCCTTTCCTGATGATGTCGTAGTACACATGTATATTCTCCAGGAAGTTACATAAACTTCCATGACTACTTCTCATTCTTTCCCCAATAAGTAATTTTCCAATCATTCGCTGCATGCCTATAAATTCATTTGACCTAGTTAGTTAGCAACAATGATGAAAATTGATAAATTCTATCATGCCATGTGTTTCCACTGGGTTCATTTGTTTTTCCAACTCATCATTTAGTCAATCCTTCCTCATCACCTCCTTATCATTGTATCAAAGGGACATCTTCCAAACTCCTACCAATGAGATAACCATCATGCATGCTGTGAGCACTGTCGATCTTCAACATTTGATCACTGCCATTCCCCACTGACCTCGAGGGACTTGATCAGGCCCCACTGAAATTTTAGTAGGGTATGCAGGAAACTGCCGTGTATATACCTTCTAATGTCACCAAACATCACAGTCCACCAATGCCATTGACTTCATCTTATCGGGTTACACTGCCACGTCCACCTTATTGGGTCCCACTCGTAGCGCCTTCTTGATCCTTATCACTCCATCACCAAGTTGCTAAAACTATGAACTTAAGAACCTATAGTCGGAGGTTGTGAAGTTATAAAAACTTGTGACTCACCGACATATAACTATCGGGCCATCAAAGAGACTCCAAGATGAGTCCCGCCGATAAAACATGATCAACCCTTATTCAAAACAAACAAACACAAAATTTGATGATGCAAGATTGCTCTCTGCCCTAGATGCTTCTACATCAAATACCTATCCAACCTTGAGTACCAAGCTCTAGGAGCTAGTTTGAGTCCATATTGATGCTTTCTTCAATGTGTAGACCATATCAACATCTTCTGATAAATAAAAACCTTCTAGTTGTTCAATGTATACCTCTTCTTCCAATTCATCATTCAAGAATGCAGACTTCACATCCATATGATATACCTTGAAAGATTTATGTGTTGCAAAATCCAAAAACATCCTGATAGCTTCCATCCTTGCCACCAAAGCAAAAGTATCCTTAAAATCTATACTTTCAACTTGTGAGTAACCCTTACAAACAAGTCTAGCCTTATTCAAGAAAACCCATTTAGTTCCTATCACATTCTTATTTGCTAGTCTTAGGATGAATTCCCAAGTCAGATTATTCTCAATCTACTCTAACTCCTCTTTCATAGATTTGATCCAATTCTTATCTTTGCATGCCTTAGTTACTGTTTTAGGTTCTATCTCAAAAGGTAAACAAAAGTATATTTGTTCTTCTATCATAGAAAATTTTCTTTTTGTCAACAAACCTTTGCTCTTATATCCAATGATTTGATCTTTAGAATGATTCTTTTGCACATACTTAGGAGTCTTAAGATTTTTTTGGAGCTTCTTCCTCTTCAGCTGACATCTCTTTTCATTTTTTTTATCCTTTTCTTCTTCATTGCAAGGGGATTCATCATATTCATATCCTTCTATCACTACCAAAATTTGACGTGGTTCTTCATCCACTTTGACACTTGACCTTTCAATAGTCATCTTCAGCATTTTATTGTAGCACCAATTGGCCTTGCTTTTTGTAGAGTATCTAAGAAGATTCCTTCATAAGATCTTACATCAAAATTTCCTAAGTTTTCTTCATCTCTTCTGATATAACATCCACTTCCAAAAACTTTGAAATATTTCACAGTAGGAGGTTTACCATACCATAACTCATAGGGAGTCTTTGAATTTTTCACTCTTTCTTAACCTTTGTTAAGAATGTAGAATATAGAATGGATTGCTTCTCTCCAATAGATATCCGATAGATTATCTTCCTTCATCATTTTCCTAGCTACTTCTTGAACTATCCCACTCTTCCTCTCCACAACTCCATTCTACTAAGGAGTCTTAGGGGTTGTCAAATGCATATTTATCCCATGATCTTAAAAAAAAATATTAAACTCATTAGAAGTAAACTCACCACCTCTATCAAACCTCAAGCACTTGATTTTCAAATCCATTTCATTTTCAACCATAGACTTAAATTCTTTAAACTTATTTAGAGCTTTTGACTTTTGTTTGAGAAATGTCACCCAAGTCATTCTAGAATAGCCACCAATCAATAACATGAAATACTTGTGACCATGCGATCTTATTTTCTTAGGTCCACATAGGTCTGTATGTACCAACTCTAAAGGACTTGCAATAGAATATTCTTTTGTCTTGAACCTCTTTGTTTGCTTTCCAACTTGACATTCTTTTCAGATTGTATTGATAGGATTTACAATCTTTGATAAATATCCCATAGAATAAGTAGAATTGATCTTCACTAGGCTATCAAAATTAATGTGACCCATTCTTCTAAGCCATATCCAACTTTTAATAATTTGTGACATAAAGAACTTTGCACCACTAGCTTTGAGCTGATAAAAATTACCTTCTATCCTTGTTCTTACAACACACAAAGTATTAGAGCTTCCTTTTCTAATTTCACAACCACCATCCTAAAACACAAGATTATATCCTCTTCTATACGTTTTTCCTAAACTTAGAAGATTATGCCAGAGACTCTTGACTTAAAGAGCATCATTTGTTTTATGTTTTCCATCAAAACTAATTGAAACTTTTCCACAAATCTTAGTAGATGTATTATCACCAAACTTAACAAGACCACCATCATACCTTCCAAGCTTAAAAAAATTACTCTTATCACTTGTCATATGATTTGAGCATCCACTATCAATTATCCAATAGTTTCTCTCCTCTCTATCATGGACATCAATCAACATAGTTCCTTCAATGTTATAACATGTTTTTGGAGCACTTTCCTTCACACATCTTCAAAAATTAGTAGAGTTAGTTCCAAAAATTAAATCCATGAACAAGCATTCATTACTTCCATCATCTAGATAATCTTATTCCTCATCATCAGAAACACCATTATCCTTTTCAACACAGGAACACTTTTTGAAAAAAATACCTTTATGATACTTTTGTTTTTCATTGGTAACTTTGATTGGACATTTCAATGAATAATGAGCTATCTTTCCATAATTGAAAATTTTTAAAGGTGGCTTACCTCTACATTTTCTAGTTCCCTTCTTCAATATTCTCACAAATTTTCTTCCACCTCATCAAGGTCATTTAGATCTGATCCATCATCTTTCTCTACTAAATTATAGATTTTAAAAGCAAATTCTTTACTTGTAGCATATTGACCAAACTCTCTCATTTCAAAAGAAGTTAAATCACCATACATTTGATCTTTAGAATAATTATCTAAATTCCGAGCTTCCTCAATAGCAGAAACTTTAGAGCTATAAGATTTAGGCAGATTTCTTAATAACTTTTTCACAACTTCACTTTCCTCCAACTTTCCACCAAGACCATTGATGACATTGGCAACTTCATCAACTCTAAGCATGTATGTAGTAATATATTCATCTTTAGACATACTTATGGTTTCAAACTTGGCTTTGTAGTTTTGCATCTTTTCTTGTTTGACCTTGTCATCTCCATAAATACTTTCTAGCTTTGTGCATACATCTTTAGCAGATTTTAGACTTATCACTTTTCCAAGCTCAAAATCAGAAAGACCACTTAGGATAACATTCCTTTCTTTTCAATTATTTTCACAATCCTTGATCTCATCATCACTTGTCTGAATATTTAAAGACAGTTATCCTTTTTCAACTGATTTCAAGACTCCAAATCCAAGAGATACCAGAAAGGACTCCATCCTAGCTTTCCAGTAAGCATAATTCATTCCATTGAACATAGTAGCTTTGACACCCTTCTTGTGCACCATTCGTATCTACTTCAAGCGGTTAAGCTTCTTCCTAGGAACCTGGATCTGATACTAATTGTTAAATGCACATGAAAATTGAGTGGGGGGGGGTGAATCAATTGTATACTTAAAAAATTGAGTCCCTTAATATCATTCAAACCCTTATCAACCTTTAAACCCTTATCATACATTAGAAAAATGTAAACATATGAAACAATAATGCAAACACATCCAAACACATAAGAACACCAGATTTACGTGGAAAACCCAAGAAGGGAAAAACCACGATGAGGATTATCTCACATATATATGAATTACAACACCAAATACAATTAGAGTCACTACCAAGGGCTCACTACCTAGAAAAAAGAAGAAATCAGTTTTCAAAGACATCTCTGTCCATGCCACAAAATCTTCCATATCCTTATCCAACATTAATCTGCATAGTTTGTAGAGGTTGCAGCTTGGTGCAATTTTCATCTAGTCTTTGGAATCATTTAAATTTGCAACAACCTTCTCTTTGTCTCCAAGTAGATTTTCAATGCTGAGAAAGCACTCACCTTCCCTTGATAGATCCTCTAGAATTCTCTGTGCCTCTTGGACATTTATAACACACTCTTCACAACTTGGATCAAGTTTTTCGTACTCCATTTGTAGCTTGTAGAACTCCTTTCTACATCTATACAAACTTGATCCAATCCTATAACTCCTTTCTACATCTATACAAACTTGATCAATCCTATAAGAATACTAAAGCAACCATAGCATGCTGAAGTTAATAGATCAGCAATAGCTGTGAAAAAATAGCTCCAACCCAAGTCCAACTCAGTATGATTTGCAAGAGATGGAGCAAATTCCATATAACAGGCAGAAGATGGAGATGGAGGAGATGCCAACAGACACAAATAAGCACAGTTGCAGTTGAGAGGATTAACATAAAATTCCAGTGTAGTTTATATACATTTATTTATCGACTCCTTTTCTTGACATTGTTAAGTTCAAACTGTGGTCCTCACGTTAATGTTTTTCGCACAACTTTACTAATTTCTATAGAATTTAATAAAATAAAATAAAGTCTCTTTGCAGGCATTGCAACTTTCATTTTAAAATCGCTTTGGGATGGTACACCATTGTCAATTGATTTTTTAATTAAAAATAATAATAAATTTAGTTTAAATTCTGAAAATTAAAAACTAACGGGAGAATAGATTAGATGACTTCTTTCTTATAAGCTATGAATGAGATTCATTGGAGAAATAATTTTTGGATCAATGATATATTATTTTATTAATTTTAAAATTTGTAAGTTCAAATTTGTCAAGTTGAAATTTATATATGAGATTAATAAATTATTTAGAAAAACTATAACATTAATAATTTATATTTTGAAATGTATAAAAACACTTTTCTATCATACAAAATTATGTTAAATATCATATTTAGTTAATTTAAGTTTCATCATTATTTTAATTATTTATATGAGTGACAAGTTACAATTAATTTAAATTAATTGTATTTTTATCAAATTAATTTCTTAAATTACTCTAATATGACATTTTTTATTCAATCAAGTTATGTTATGTATAATATTAAACTTGGAAACAAGATGTTCTTCATACTATACTAAAAACTTAAGACTAAAAATCATACCTATTATTTGAAGGATTTGAAAGAGAGAGAGAAGTAAACAAATAATCACAGACACAAATATTTTAGATTGAACATTCTTTCTTCTTCTGCTCTATTATAAACTGAACTTCAATGAAACACATTACATTCATAACCGGTTGTTGTTATAGCTTCTTTGTCAAAAATTCAACCATTACAAGCCCCTTACATTTTAACAATTGCTTGAGCTTCTCCTCATTGACACATGTACTACCATTACATTCTCCTTACTATTGTTGGAGTTGCTGCTCCTTGACACCATTACATTTTAGTGTTACTAACAGTTTCCTAAAATCCCTTTACAACTCTTTAAAGTTGGACTCTTTCAAGAGTGAGTACCAAAGCATACATAGACCAATGTATAGGAGATTAAGCAACTACGTATGGCATACAATACAAAATAAAATAATATATTTGATAACACCCAAAAATTGTGGGAAACTTGCATAGGAGTTAATACAAAATCCAATCAAATATCTCAAAAAAATCTTATATCAAGATATGACTTTAATGTTGTGTTTTGGTTTCAGACAGGGAGCCTATAATGAGTTATTTCAACAAAGGGAAATTAATTGCAGTAGTTGGGATTAGATTTTACAACATTATTATCATTTAACATTTGTTGTGAGTTTATACACCTAAAATTGGTCAAGACAATCAATTAATTAAATACTAGTTATTTAATTAATAAATCTTTTATTTCATCTACTTATAAATAAATTCCCAATTTATTTATATAGTTCACACTCTTCTAATTCTTCAAGCTAAAATCACATTATTCTATTTTAATTATATAAACAAATTCACATAGTTTGTTTTATTTAATTAATAATCTTTTCACTAAATTTAATTAATAAATCTTTTATTTCATCTACTTATAAATAATTCTCAATTTATTTATATAGTTCACTCTTCTAATTCTTCAATATAAAATCACATTCCTCTATTTTAATTAAATAAAAAAATCCACATAGTTTTATTTATTTATTTAATAATCTTTTCATTAAATTTAAATCCCAAATTTAAATTTAAGCACATGTCTACAAATTTTCCTCTTGCCACCTCATCAAGTGTCACATGAATTTAAATATGTTTAATATTTAAATTCCTAATTTGAATTTAGGCACATGTTGGACACTTGGCAATTTCACACATTTTATTCTCCCACACACTTGGAAATTTCACACATTTTATTCTCCCACACACTTGGCCTTTTCACACATTTTATTCTCCCACACATTTGGCATGTTGCCTTTGGTCAAGGGAATATCCTCCATGATTCTTCCATCTCCACCGTTCATCTCTCATGTTTGAATTTTGACCGTTGATTGTTGTCACATCACAAGATGCTTTGAAAATCCTATAAATACAACCCTTTGCTATAGTATTTGGCATCCACATTTGAGTAGAGTTATCATGCAGGAATAACATTTGAGAATTGGAGCATTTTCGAGTCTTATAGTTAACTTTGTTTATCATTGAGCAAGTTTGCATTGTAGCATCATTTTAACTTAGAATCACACTTTATTTCATAGTTGCATTTTAGATTAGCATATCCATAGTTAGCATTTGAGCATATGTAGAATCATCCTAGCTTCATATCATAACATTTACATTGTATAATCTATCATTATCCATTCATCATAGTATCCATTATCATAACATTCATCCCATTAGTTTCATGTAGGAACTTAATTGCATTACATGTTGAGTATTAATCTTGTTTCTCAAGTTGTTAATTTAACAACCGTAAGTGGGTGTGTGCAAGAAGTTTAGTCCACTTTTTGGCCAAAAAGTGGAAGTGTTTTTCCTTATTTTTAGAATTTGACACATTTGACCTAAAAATTTGAAGCACTTAGAGATGAAATCTTTAAAAAATTCACTAATCATAAAATGTAGTGCTCAAAGTATAGTTTCCAAATATGTAATTTATTTCAATACCCAGATTGTACAAATTGAGTTTTAATAGGAGTTTCTAAAATCCACTATTTAAAAGTCACTTTTTTTACCATACCATGCACGTGTACGATATTTGACTTAAATTATCGTATTTTTTCTAAATCCTTTTGGGAAAATATTTGTGACTCATTGAATCTTGTTCTTAATATATTTTTGTAATTTTTTATTGAATATTTTTGTTTGTTAAATTTTTATTAGGCAAATTTGTCGTTTTGAAAAATATCGTGTACGACATGCATAAGATGACCTAAACTTATCATTTTATCATTTTTTTTTTTAATTGAAAATAATTATCTAAAGTTTGTTCTCATGCAATCCGTTTGTCAAAATGTTATGTTGATCAAGAGTTATTATAATAGTAAAAACCTTGATATTTAAAATTTATGGACCAATTTGATTAGAAATTAATTAAAAAATAGAAAAAATAATCCAATTGTAAAATAAATTACATATTTAAAATCTACATTGTCTCATCTAAAATGGGCTTTAATTTCATCAAAAAATTCTACAAAAAAGTCGTCAGCCATATGTCCAAAGTCGGTATTTTTCTCTGACATTGTTAGGACCTTCAACTTGCAGGTCAAACTAGGTTGAAGGCCTAGGTTCGGATTTCCAATGCTTTTCTTGAACCAAAATCCTAGGCAAAAACCCAACCACAAAGCCAATAGAAATTCAAATTTTAAAAAATGGGATCGTGCTTTATAAAATAGGATCCTGTTCTTTAGTTTATAATATTCAAACTATTGGAAGGGAAATAGGATCCCATTTTGTAAATGGGATCATGTTTCCTTTCCAACAGTCCCCACATTGAATATCGGGGAACGGGATCCCGACTATAGAATGGGATCCTAGTTTTTATAAACAGGATCCCATTTCTTTTATTTAAATTTACTGCCAAAAAATACTCTAAAGTATGTAACTTCACATGTACGGTTGAGAGCAGTAAAATTAAACTATTTTTCATGAGCTATTGTATTTACAGGTGGCATGAACTTGATTTTTAGTTGATTTTTTCAAATGAGGCATCATCTACACCATTTTTGAAGTGGAATTGTGTTATTTTTGTGCTTGTTTGGAGGAACAAAAGGTCTTCAACTTGCAATATGGATTGAATTTTTCAAAGGAGGCATGAAGAAAACAATTTTTAAAGTGGAATTATGCTATTTTTCTACTTGTTTTTAGGAACACAAGAGGAAGAATTTTATCCTAATAGGTATTCAACTTCCAATTTGGATTGAATATTTTAAAGAATTTCACTATTAACATTCATTTGTGCTTGATAATTTTATAATCATGGGAGATAAAGCTTGTAATAAGACAAGGAAGACATTGACTCCTCAAGAAGTTGAAGCAAATAGAGAGAAGCAGAGACAAAGAAAAAGAGAAAGAAGAATGAGAATGAAATCAATGAATGATGGTGGAGCAACCAATTTTACAACTATTGAAGATGGAAACATTGAGGATACCATGGTTGTAGATGAAACTAATTTGCAAGGAGTCAATTTGGAGAAGAATATGATTATACAAACAAATCCTACTATGTCTTCAAATCCCTTTTTGAATGCTATGGAGAATGTTTCAATACGCACAAATCCAGGTGTAGACATCCAAATTTGGACACTTAATCCAAATTTATCACTTTTCGTCTAAACATCCTCTTATCCGAGTTAATTAAGTAATATTACTATTACTTAATTAATATTTTTAATTCTGTTAAATCCCTAAGGTATTTAATTAATAATTAAATACCTTACCCTCCTTAATCCTCTTTTCATCAAATAAATTAAATAAATATTACATTTATTTAATTCCTCACATGTTATTTTCATCTAATCCTAATCCGTTTCCTAATCTCTTCATTAAGGATGTGCACATGCCTAATCCTTGATTAGGATGTGTCACATCCTCCAACTTTTGCAAGTTGGCTTCTAATCCTCATTTATCTTCTAATTAATGATTAATTAAGCCTAATCATTCTCCAAGGAATTTTTAATTTCTTTTACATTCTTCTACTACTAGATTCCCTCTTTTATATGTGATTTTTTTGAATTCACATTCCATTCTTCAAGGCTTCTAGAACCTTGGACTTGTCACAATCTCCACATGTGACCAACCTTGGACTTGTCACAATCTCTACATGTGACCAAGTCCCACCTTTTTGGAGCCCATCTTTTATCTTTTAGACTTTTCCTAAGAATGTGAATTCACCTTATTTCCCCAACAACCTTTCCTTTTCCCATGTAGATTTTTGAGGAATTCCAAAATTCCTCAAATGTCCCTTTCACTCCCACTTGGGGACAAGGAATCCCTTTTTGTGGAAATCTCCTCACTCCCCAAGGTGCATGTCCTTTTTCCACCTCATATACCTTTTTGACACCTCACCTCCACCTCATATCCTCTTGTCCACTTCACCATCCACATGTCAAGATGTGAGGGCTTGTGGGTTCTCAACCCACCATAGCCCTTCATCTTGGCCTTGTTGGATGCATCTTGACCGTTGAATTCTCTAGAGAATTCAAATTCTCCTATAAATACCCCCTCCTCAAGGGCATTTAAAACACTTTTTGATTTGAGCAACTACATGCTTCCCATATGCTTTCCCAAACACTTTGCATTCTCATAACTACATGCTGCCAATTTGAATCCACAATCCTTTACTATTATCTAGCCATCTTTTTAATCATTTGCACATCTAATCTTGCATTTAGTCACTCAAGCAATCATCTAAGGAGCACACAAACCATTCCAAGCAAGGGCCAATCAAAGAAATATCAATAGCAAGGAAGGTGAAACTGTTTGCACTTCATTTTATTCACGTTCCTTTTCGTTGTATCACTCTTTTGGCTAATCTTGAGGTGTCCTTGGTATTTTGTCATTCATATTTCTTAGTTATTTTGCACATTTAGAGTAGGATAAATATCAAGGTATCACACCAGGTATGTCTTCAAATCCACATGTTAGTGAAATGGTAAATTTGTATGTAGAAGTTTTACAAGATGCTGGACTTAATGATGTTGACATTGATGATATTTAGAGAGATGAAACTTTTATAGAATTTTTTGAAAATGAAAAAGAAAAATATTTTGTTGCAAATAAAAATTAGAATGATCATTTTCTTGAAAATGAAAACAAAACCTATATTTTTGATGAAAATGAAAATGAAAATGAAAACCGTTTTCTTGATGAAAATGAAGAGATGAAAAATGTAAATGAAAATGAAGACAATGAAATCTAGAATGTGATGTTGAATTTAATTAAAATACTTTTTTTTAAAATTCGAAGTGGTGTTTTCAATAATCTTCTGGTCAAATTTCTTGGAGGAAAATAAGAACACATGCGAATAGAATATACACCAAATTATTTTATCATAAAAAAATTGCATTTCAATGTCAACTAATGATGCAATTGATGAGAATGCAAAAATTGGGGAAAGTAATGAAAAGGTTAGGCTTTTATGTTAAACCAAAAAGAAAAGATCAATCATTAAAACATGTTATGTCTACTGTTGCTAGTGCCATTCAATATATTGGGAAAAATAGTCGATCTAAAGATAAAAATGCAGCAAGAAGAGCTATAACAACTGCTATAGTTAATAAAATAACTTTGAATAAAAGAATGGTAAGCAATATTAGTGAAGTTTTAAAAATACATCCTAAAACATTGCTAAGAGTGGAAAAAAGAAGAGAAAGTATAGAAAATGATCCTATCAATCAATGTTGGAGTTTCAGTGGATGATTACCGAGGTCTGATATAAAATTGAATGTTGAAATTAAATCTTTGATAAAAAAATATTGGCATGATAATAATAGGGTTTCATCTAGTGCTAGAGATGTTTTAAAATTAAGGGTGGGGTCCAAAGTTCTGATCCTCACCCAAGACACCTATTAGATACAACACAAACTGAATTTTATAGAAAATTTTGTAGCGATTCAGTGTTACCTGGTAATATTAAAATAAGTCAAAGGTATTTTGAAAAATGTAAACCCTGGTATGTAAAAATTAATAAGCAACGAATATCTTGTTGTTGTAAAATACATGTTCAATTTCGTTATTTTTATGATGTTTTTCGATATATACATTGTACCTTGCATACTAACATGATTATAAAGGAGTGTGGTATTGATATGCCACCTAAAGCAGTAAGAGAGTTTATTTCAGGTTTGTTTTGTGAAAAATCTAATGATAAATTATTTTATTTAAGTTCTTGTATTTCTGAACAATGCATTAACTGTGGAAATCTTTCATTTTTAAGAATTTGTTTGCATGAAAGCGTTGATAATGATTTTGAACAACAATTAGTAGATGTCAAAATATTTAGTCCTAATGTTCACTATTCTTTAAAAGATAGAAAAATAGGAAAGCGTTGTGATTTAGTTACATAAAAAGTTAGTGTGCATGCATTCATGAGTGAATTTAAGAATAAAATTGTACCAAAATATGTCATGCACTCTGAACATGCTCGATGGATTGATGGCCAATTTCACACATGTAGAAACACATTTCCAATTGGTACTATACTTTTAGCGGTTGATTTTGCAGAGAATTATACTCTTGATTTGCAAGAGGAAATTCAATCTCAATATTATAATTCAATGCAAGTAGCTATGTTTATCCATATTGTTTATAGACATGCAGATGATAGCACTGAGGATGATAGAAATTTTTTTAGGGAGTATCATTTTTATTTGAGTGACAATCGGTTACACTCGTTAGAGTTTATTCAATACTATTTCAATATATTTTATAGAAATTTAAGAGAAAGAGGAATCTAGATGAAAGAACACCTCATATGGTCAGATAATTGTATGGGGTAGTTCAAGAATACTTGAATGTTCTATTGGTTAAGTAGGGTTCACAAGGAACTTAATGCCCAACATATATGAAGTTTTTTTGAAGCTGGGTAAAGGAGAACATGATGGAGTTGGTGCATGTGTCAAAAGAATTCTTGCTAGAGAACAATTTAAATTCGAGGATTCACTAAAATTTAAAGATGCACATGAGATTGTGGATTGGTGTAATAGATGATTATCTGCACCTAGTTCGAGTGATTACTCTATAGTTCATCGATTCTTTTGGTTGGTGGAAGAAGAGAACATTGTACCTAGAGTTGATTGTGAGATAATCAGTGGATCAACTAAATGGCATTCATTTAGGAGTGCAACAACAAGCACATGGACTATTTGGACAAGGGAGCTTGCATTTTTTTTCCAGTTTTGTATCTCAAGAGATTGGGAAGCATGTGAAAATACATAATAGGTTGAATAGTGGGAGCAAAGATTGTTGACACCTGCAAAAGCACATAATCAATATGAAAGAACTATTAAAGAAAATGATCAAGTGTTTGCATCTAAAGATTATGATAGTGTTTCAGAACTTCTACAAGAAGGTAATTTTAATTCAATTTATTTCATTTTATTTCACTTTATTAAGTTATTTTGTAATACTAAATTATTTATATGGATATGCACAAGTTATTAAATTGAATTTTGTTGGCAGGACATGTGTATGCTGTTATTTCACCCGAGGGGAATGAAGAGAAAAAAAAAAATTGGTTGGCTCGTTGTGTGGAAACTAAACATAATTTAATAACACCTCGAGAAGATGATGATGGCTTTCATTATCCAATAGGTACGGTGATCCCCTTAAGACACCCCCTTACACAAATTTTGATATCAAGTTTTAGATCCCCTTAAGCAATTTTTTAGAACAATTCTTTGATCCCCTTAAGAAAATTTTGAGAACTTATTTGATAATGGTTTTTGAACATGTTTTCCAATAGGATCAGTGGTGGTTGTTGGCACTTGGCTACGAAAATACCCGAGAAGAAAGAATGGTCTACCTGCATTCAAAGACTATGAAACACATAAAAATATTATACATTATTCACATTTGGTGGTGGCAACAAATATAAAACTAGAGTGGTATCATGTAAGACCCACAAAAAAAGTGCTATGGTCAATTTATATGGAAGAGCATGATGCAATCATAGATGCATTGCAAAAAAGAGAGGATGCAAATGGTACAATGGAATAAGTAAATACAAGTAATTATAGTTTTAGTTTTATTTTGTCCTTTTAAATACATTAAATACATGTTTTGACATTGGTTAAGTGTGTTATTAGTAGAAATTTATTGAAATTGTCATTTTATCCATCCTTAAGGAATAATCACAAAAAGGATCTAGTCCATGCAGATTCAACCTAGACAACATGGAATACTTGGTAAAAATAGGTAATTATTAGTTAACTTATATTTAAATACATGTTTTGATTACATATTGATATTGCTTGTACATTAATAGTTAAAATTGATTTATTGTCATTTTTTGTATCCTTAAGCCATCATTGCATTGATCTCATACTTTGAAACAAAAAGGAGAGGATGTCTGGATTCAACCTACAACATGTGTGGAATACTTTTAAATGTAGGTACTTGAGTTATGTACATATAGATAGTTTTATATAAATTAAAATATGTATGTTTTGATGATTTCATTGATATTGCTTGTACCTTTTTGATATCAGGTGGTGTGAAGACCTACTACATTCTAGGAACGAGTTTGAGATGTTCTTGAGATGGCATGTCCAAATTTTGTAAACATTGTTTTGAGATGACATATATGTACATACATACTTACATAATTAAACATACTCTATGTACTTCTATGTATCAAATCAATATTCTATATATTTTTTTTTGTTAAATGTGGATGTTTTCCTACTTTGAAACTTTATGTCTAATTGTATAATCACTAAATATCATGCATACATTATTGTTAAATCAATTATATCCTTAAGACGTTGTATTGTGACCCCTTAATACATCCCCTTAAGAAATTCTATTAAGACCCCTTAAGACATCCCCTTAAGACCCCTTAAGACACCCCCTTTAGACGTTGTATTATGACCCCTTAAGATATCCCCTTAAGACGTTTTACTATGACCCCTTTAGACATCCCCTTAAGACCCCTTAAGACATCCCCTTAAGATGTTCTATTATGACCCCTTTAGACATCCCCTTAAGACCCCTTAAAACATCCCCTTAAGATGCTATATTCTGGCCCCTTTAGACATCCCCTTAAGACCCCTTAAGACAACCCCTTAAGATGTATTATAACCCCTTAAGACATCCCCTTAAGGCATTCTATTATGACCCCTTTAGACATCCCCTTGAGACCCCTTAAGATGTATTATAAGTTCCCCTTAAGACGTCATTATTTGTTTTGACAACTTATAAATTAGTGTTAGATGTTATTATTTATAGAATTTATTAATGCTTTTATTCTCTAATCTTCTATGGTATTGTTTATTTCTTAAAATTTTATCCTTTTTGGTATATAAATAGATTGCTTTTGTTTGTAAATTATATTTATTGACTAATTATTGATTGATGTGAATTAAATAAGTTCATTGAGTAATTATCGCTATTTATTGAATGTACATATCATGTATATCATGTATGAGATCACTAAATTTGTAAAGTATAAATATTAAAATGTCCTATATTAATATCATGTATGAGATCACTAAATTTTACATTATTGTCCTATATTAATGTCATGACTATGAACATAAAATGCATAAACGTACATGTGTAAATTAAAATTTCAAACAATAATAAAGTCCACAATTTATGTAACATATTAAGTGCATGAAACCAATATATTAAGCGCATGAAATAAAGTTCATAGTACAACCCGTGAACTAAAGTCCAACTACGTACTTGAGCCATGAAATATAAAGTCCAACAGAGTACATGAGAAACCAGAAATATAGTCCATGAAATAAACAAATATAACACATAAAATCACATGTTTCTAGGTCATGTACTGTCTCTATAATCAAGAGACCTCTTCACACCATACAAACTATGTGGATGACCTGAAACACTCTATATAAGAGAAAGATGAAATCAGATGTAAGACAATGAAAAATGATGTAATGACAATTTAATTTATAATCCATCATAAAATTAAATTACCATCATATTTGCATCTGGATGCTTTGGTGCACCTGAAGCAACCTCTAAATTCGCTAAATCAATCTACATAAACAAGACAAAGAAATTTGAAATTAGATGTACAACTCTAAAATGATTATTTTTTAAATTCAATTTAATTTATAATTTATCATATTTTAATTGTACCGTATTTTGAGGTTGTGCACCAGGCTCTTCTCCAGGACCTGTCTGTACATGCTCAACTACAAGATGTGTGTCATGCTATAAAAGAAAAAGAATATGTAACAAATCTCATATTATGTATATATTCAATTTAAAATTTAAAATTGAAGTTATATTCAGAATATGTAATTTATAATTGACTTTAAATATAATAAAAAAATTAATTACCATTTGATTTGGAGCCTGCTCTACATGTGCTCTTGGTGGTGTAACTATGTCTGGGTCAAGGCTGAAAGTTGCACTAACAAAGTCCTACAAGATCAAAATTAAAGCATGTACAATTGAATTAGGTTAATATATATATATATATATATATATAAATATTCAATTTTTCACATTTTGTGTAGAAGTTTTTGTAAACAACCTGGAAATCAGTGGCCTCACAAGTAGCTGCAACATCAAATTTTTGCCCAATGCCCATTCTTATTGTGGTATCAACCTAGACATACATGTACATAGACATTTAACACTTATAATATTTACAAGTGTACATGCATGTATTTCATATATCTAGTGAATTCAAAATTCATAAAATTGTAAGTATACTAATGTAAACTTTAAACAAATTTACAATATGAATGTACCTTCCCCTGATCTATGATGCTCGTTAGTGGAGTGGTTGACAATCCCTCAAGAGGAATCGATGTGGATGCCGATTGACTCGCCTAAACCAACATAAATATTTCAACATATATGTGGTTCAATTATAAATTTTTAAAAACTCAAGTTAAATTTATGATTTCATATATAATTTTAAAAATTGAAATAAAAATACCCCATAAAGGTTATCGAGTACGATCAATGTCGATGTATGTACTCATGGAATATATGATTTCCCCATCGTTAGTGTCATTTGTACACCAAACAATTTGATTGTTAAAATGTATTGCAAACTTTTCTTTGATATATACATCCATCAAAATTCTTATAGAATGAATGTACATCTAGATGCATATTTATACCTGTGTCACAGTGTCATTAGGGTGATGGTCTGCTATAAGAAACTCTACAAATGAACTGATGTGACTAGATGAACCACTAGAATCTCCCCGTCCACTTAAACTAGGTGTGGCCTGATTAGGTCCATAACATACTTGATGACAACTAGTACATATATGGGGGATGGGCGTCGACACTCCTAGAGCGATACTCAAACCAGCTCCATAAAAAACTCCTCCATCATCATCATCTCTATGCTCCCCACCTGCTATCACAGAAGCATGTTGATCAAGGTCTCTTGCGAGTGTACTAAGGGAACCTACTGTTGAGACCAGAGCTCGATGATGTACAGGTGCAGGAATGGGAGGACCAGGAGCAACAACAAGGGGTTGCACATGCACGGGGCATTGGGGATCAACCCTTGCCCCTAACCTTTGTTGTGGCATGCCGCCACCAACACCCTGAAATGATCTAAAATCAAAATAATTGTGCTTTTGCCCCAAAACAAACTCTACATATAGTTTTCTCAAAAAATACAATGGGAACTCCCAATTAGCATGTGGGGAAATATCAAAAACCATATACCATTGATCCCAAAAATATGCACTCATCTGCGGATGTATGCACCACCTCATATATATTCTAGATTTTTTGGGTGAAATGGGTTGTCGAGTAATGGGGTGAAGAAAGTAGGGAGCTAGATGGGCTTTCATTATTTTAAGGTCTAATATTTGTTTGTAAGAGAGACTGTCGGAATAAAATTGTCTCATTTGTTCTCTCTCTCATCGATGCCTATCAAGATTATAATCGATCATCCTAATGGCATCAAAAATGTTTTGCATCGCAAATGCAAAACATCTCACATGTGGTGGAATCAATGCTTGACTTTGCATAGCATTGATTTGATTTTGTAAGGATGCAACTTGATCATTTATACGTGCTCTCAAGTGAGCCTCGTTAGATGCAATAGGTGCTAGATGTGGTATATTAGGTGGAGGGGGAGGGGGAGGTGGAGGGGGAAGGGGAGGTGGATGTGGCTGTGGCTGAGGTGGTGGATTGATGATATCATCAATGCTAAAATAATCCATGATATGAGATATAAATTTGCACCTGCATTAAATCATACAAAATAGGATGTGCATACATATATTAAGATCATATATTTAAGTGAAATAGGATGAGCAACATTTATATTAAGATCATATATTTAATTGAAATGCACATATATATACATTGATTGAACTTGAGCATGTCCATACAAAATTCAAAATTTAACATGTACATACATTTAAAATAAAAAATATGATGCACAATTTGCATGCATACAGATCATTAAACTAAACTATGTACATACAGACAAATTTCAAAATTTAAGAACTATATATGCAAATTTTTAATACATGCACATACATACTAAACAATAAACTTGAAACATTCACAAAAGCTCATTTTATGTCTAACACACACACACACACACACACACATATATATATTACAATTTTTCAGCAAGAGAAATCATGATCTAGTAGATAGTCATAAAATAAATACTATTATATATTATTCATGATTATAAGCTCATAAATTCCACCAAATTCATAAATCCATGTCACTAAAAATATCCATCTAGAACCAAAATCATAAATTCATGTCATAAAAACATCCATCCAACCAAATTTATAATTCATCACGTGCAAAATATCCATCGTTCACCAAATTCATAAATTCATAACTATTTAAGATCATTGTCTTAATTTAGAAACTATTGTGGCTATCTACTGCATCTCTTCATTTCTTTGTGTTTTCCTTTTCAGAATTGGAAGTTCTCCTCTCCTCTAGCCATTGTCTATGCGCATCTAAGATCCCATCCATAGCCCTGACAACATCAACAAGGGTTTGCATCCTAGATGCAAACATCCTCATAGGAGGTGTGATACATTCTTCATTTTGAATAATGTTGATTTGATCTTGGATGGTTCTAACATTGGCATTGATTTGTGCTTGCAAACAAGCATTTTCATTGATTTTAGGTGGTGGAGGTGGAGGCGGAGGTGGTGGAGATGGATGGCGTGGAGGTGGATTGTGAATATTATTGAATGGATCTACGCGATCTTTAAGATATGAGTGAACTTGCATTAGATTTGTAATTTCAATATGTAAGATACATGTTTAGGAAATACCTTTAAACCATTCAATATAAATGGACTTAAATAATTGAATACAAATGATAAAATATGTAAGCCTCATTTATGTCTAAGGCACATGTTACTTGAATGAAATTACAATTAACTATTAATATTATATAATCTTGCATGATCTTATATTGTTAAATTTGGTTGCCTTGGGAAACTTTGTTCACCAAATTTTAAGAACTTCTTTGATCTCCTTAAGAAATCGAATTACAATTTAGGGTGACAAGATAGCTTAAGGGGATCTATGTCTAGTGAGGTCCTAGGAGAATATGACATGGCTCAAGTGAATAAAATTTGGTAAAGTTACTCAAGGCAACCAAATTTCATTAAGAGCCTTTAAAGAAAAAATGATGGCTTTAGAGTTTAGGGTTTACACTTTAGAGTTTAGGGTTTAGGGTAATGGGATAGCTTAATGGGATCTACATGTAGTAAGATCCTAGGACAAAATTACATGGCATAAGGGAATGAAATTTGGCGGAGTTGCCTAAGGCAACCAAATTTCATTAAGAGCTTAAGAAAAAATGATCCAACTTTAGGGTTTAGGGTTTAGAGTTTAGAGTTTAGGGTTTAGGGTAATAGGATAACTTAAGGGGATATATGTAGTAATATCCAATGACAAAATTACATGGCATAAGGGAATGAAATTTGGTGGATTTTCCTAAGACAACCAAATTTCACTTTAAGGTCAGGTAGGACAAAATGAATGGTTTAGTGTTTAGGGTTTAGATTTTAGAGTTCAGGGTTTAGGGTTTACAGAACTTAGGGTGAAGTTTTGGTGCCCCTTGGAATATAATGAACTTGAAAGTTAGTGAAGAACATTAAATTCTTGTGGAATAGTTGATTGAGATCTACTCTTGTTTCAGCTAACCAACCTAGATTGAATGAAATCTCATTCATATTATAATCTTGCACGATCTTATTATTGTTAAATTTGGTGCCTTGGGCAACTTCACCAAATTTTAAGAACTTCTTTGATCCCCTTAAGAAATGGCATATTGGGACCTCTTAAGAAATCGATTTATGATTTAGGGTGATAGGATGGATTAAGGGGATCTAGATGTCTAGTGAGGTCCAAATTTAGTCATACTATGAACTCATTGGTTCTATCTAGCTCTGGGTCAAAAGTGTTTACCCCTCTAATAAAAAAAGTATCATATTAAAAATGAATCAATCTTTACATATCACAAAAATAACATACATCTATCAAAAAAAGTAAAAATTTCCTCCTACATTAGAGGATATCAAAATAAATATGAAATATTTTAATAATTATACTTGTAATCACTTATTAATAAGTTATATCATACATAATTTTAATCACATAATAAAGGAATAAATATACATATGTAGAAGATACAAAAATAAAAAGAGGCTACTCACATGGATCTTGATCCTTCTAGGAAGTGCCTAGATTGGTGTATTTCATGTAGGACTCTATGTAGGTGTTGGGACCTTCACCTCTTTCCTTGTATATTTACAACAATCCCACTCACTCCCTCTATAGAATTATTTCCTTTGTTATTATGTAGTTCTTTTAATCTTCTAAATTAACCTCTTATTTATAGGAGCATAATATGAATCCTCCTCCTCTCTCTATTGTAATAATAGCCTAGTTCCTCCAACCTATCATCATGTACCTCCTCCCTTTCCCATGTAATAGGCGTACCTTAGGTGTTAAATGGTTCCATCTTGGTCTCCTTATTGATGCATTTCTATCCTTCCACATAAATCTATATAGTATCAAAATATAGGTAATTTTATGGTTATTGAACCTCTCTTAATTTATAAAGAATCCATTATGCTTGAGGATGGGTGGATTATTATCTAGGATCACATCTTAAAAATCCTATAGAGGTCATGGTATGTGTTTCTTAATACATATATTCCCATACAAACCTCTTCCCATGTATTATCAACTCTCCTATATAATAGACACCTTACTAGATTTAAATTTCATATGATATATACCCAAGTGTTTCCAATTGGAATTGCTATAAATATACTTTTATGGTATTCTAGATATTCATAATAATTTTCATAAATCTACCAAATAGACCCATTCTCGACATTGAACCTACATAATTTTAGGTATGTCCAATGAAAGAGACTTTACCCATAACACTCTCACTCGTGCCCTGCTATCTTGTGGATATAATAGAATAAATTTTTCTTCCAATGATTTAGATCCCTAATGATCATGTCTAAGTGTCATAGAGAGTGATCATCCACTCTTCATAAACTTGTAGAAACCAAAAGGTTTTATATTATGTGTTCAAATAAGTGAAAAAATTACAAAAAGCTCTATTGAATGGTGACAACAGAGGGTTTTTTAAGGCAACCAGATTTCATTTTAAGGTCCTAAGAAAAGATTCAAATGATTTAGTGTTGAGGGATTAGATTTTACAATTTAGGGTCTAGGGTTTAGAAAACTTAGGGTGAAGTTTGGGTGGCCCTTGGAATAATTTAGAATTGCAAGTTAGTGCTAATTAGAATTGATTGTACGTGCTTGGATTTACAAATTTGCTAACTAAATTTGTAAACAAACAATGATAAACTTTATGAATTTTAACTATTCTTTAACATATTTTTTTCTAATCTAATTATAATTTAACATTGAAACTAAAGTTTAACATATCATTTTTTCCATACAATGCAAATAAAATTTAAAACATTTAAGCAATGTAAATGATTTTTTTTTAGCTCGAAATTACCTAGTTTTCAAAATCAAAATGATTTGTTTGATTTCAATTTAGGGTTTTAACAATTTTTTTTGTTCCAATTCAATTTAGGGTTTCAATTTCTAAGCAATTAGGGTTTTTAATGCAATTTTTTTGTTTTAGTTCAAAATAGGGTTTTCAAACTCAATTTTTTTCATTTGATTTGAATTTAGGGTTTCAAAAATCTTGATTAGGGTTTCTAAATGCAATTTTTTTATTTCATTTCAATTTCTAAGGTTTTGAAATGCAATTGTTTTTGTTTCATTTCAATTAGGATTTTCAAATTCAATGTTTTTTGGTTTAATTGAACAATTTAGCTTTCAAAAGTTAAATTTTGTTTATAAAACACAATTCAAGGTTCATTTTTTCATTTCTATTAAAAAATATTTAGGTTTCATTGCATTTTTTCATCTATTTTTACAATTACTCATTTCTATTATAACAGGAAAAAAAATGCTCAAAACATGAAATAAATTTAAAAAAAAAATACTAAATTTGAACACTTATTTTCTTCACAATTTTTATAAGAAATGGAAAAATGCAAAAAAAAGGGGTGTGGGCGGGTACTTGGAGCTGTTGGTAGAGGTCGTTGTCACCTATACTCAGGATCCCGTCCACTGCAAAATGAACTCTGTTCATTTTTAAAAAAATAAATAGAATTATAAAATGGGATATGAATTTTTTATATATTAGGATCCCGTTTCATAGTAATCGGGATCATGTTCCTTGTTCGTTGGTTCAGGATCCTTTAGGAAACAGGATCTTGATTTTTAAAAAGTAGGATCCCGTTTTGTATTTAGGCTTGGGATCTCGAAGTTAAACGGGATCCCGATTTTTAAAAATTGGGATCCCATTTTTGTAAAGTTGATTTCAATTTTTTGGCTAAGGCAAAAGCTTCCACATTTCGTGGACTCAACTTTGTGCACTTACCCAAGTGCATATACAAAATCTGAGAGCCAATATGGTTTAATAAATCCTTGAGCATAGAAGACAATGAGACATTCTTAAAAGATTTGTTTAATTGCAAAATAAAGTAGTTTACTTGATTCAAATATTTGATATAATTCGTTTCATTAAGGTTTGTGTTGATTTAATAATTTCCCACATTTCACACACACAAAATGGTGCCCACTATGAGGCACAACCCCATTTCTAACAATTTTCTAAAAAAATTCTTGTGAACAGGCTGGATGTGACGTTTTAACATGACCGTGAGTTCTTTCGGCACATATGACCAATCTTTCAGCGCATATGACTTCTGTTCGATGCATTCGAGGGTGGGTGGATGAAGTTGGGTAGCAATTTTGTGGCCACTTTTTTAAAAAAGTTTGAAAACTCATAGCGCGAGTGCGTTATAACGTGCTCACGTTATTGCACGTTAAAAGCAAAAAAAAGTGAAAGTCATTCATTTTCACTTCGACTATTTTTTTGTTCTGCCCGTAGCCAAAACCCCCAACTTTCGCGCTCGTGTTCTAGGAGGTATTGTGCAAAAATATTCAACAATAGTTGCTATTTGTTTGCAAGGATGGCACCACAACGACAAAGAGGTGGGAGAGGTAAGTATTATTTGCTATTTGTTTTGAATTTATTAGTTTTAGGTTATATTTGATATATATTTTATTGAATTTGTAGGAGATGCAAATGAACCCACAAACCCTCAAAATCTTGAACAAGAAGAGGAACCAAATCCTTAAGAAAAAAATCCTCAACAAGAAAATAAACCTCAACAACAACCTCCTCCACCAATCACTCAACACCCTCATGGCACTCAACAAAATTTAATGAGTGAAATTGAGAACAACAAAAAACAAATTGAGGATTTTATTAGTAGGTTGAGTGATCCAAATGGCTCAACCATAGAAATAATGGCCCTCACAAATTCATTGAAATATATGTTAAAAAATGTAGATTCGATTAGCAAATAAATAACTGGATGCCAAGATAGGAGGTAGGCGGCTAGGGCATATTATGCAAATAAACCATCATATAAACAAGTAAAGGATTTAAAAATTACAAAAGGTGATTTGTGCTCATTGTTCACTGACCCATGCACAAATCAAAATCTTAGCCTCAATGCGAAGAGGTTTCCTATTCATTGGTGCCACCACCAAGAGATTAGGAACCATTTTTATGATAGGTGGTACATGGTCTTTGATGACCAACCATGCAACAATTGTGAAGTCCCCCATTATTTTCTTAAGAAACTACAGTGAGTTCATATTGAAAAAAATTCCAAATTATTTTGATATGAGGGACTTCTAGAGGAGAGGTGGGGGGTCGGCTTAGGATAGGCCCAATGCACAGCTAGATCCCACGTGACAAGGGAGAGGAGAGCTCACTAGGCCACCTCGTGAGCACGTTGTTATGCCTGCCACCGCAAAGGAGAGTGCTGATGTAGAGACATTACAGGTGATCAACTCTTTGACCTACAGTGTCATCCATCATACTAGCCCTATTCTACAACACCATCCATAGGAGTCTTCGAGTGGTGGCCTTTGAACCCATGTGTGTCAATCTTGTGGGGCGACTTGTTCATATGACCCCACCGACATTCAGGAGGTTGCTACGCAGGATCCGTATGCAACTATGGAGATGAAGAGGGCATCTGGCATTTTGCATGATGCATATGACATTGATACTCAGGTAAAAGTTAGCATGTTCATTGAATTTAATTTATTAAATTTCAATTTTGAAATGCAAGATTAACTAATTTAGTTTTATGATTTTAATATAATTGCAGGGTCACACTGTTGAGAATGGATATGCCAACCCTCCACCTACTTTTTTCTGTAGTACACCTATCGGTGGGGTATGTAACTAGTAAACAATTATAAATTTAATACATGTCAATAACATTATTTTATGAATGGTATTTTAATATGTGATTTTGGATGTTGAATACGGTAATATTGGAGGTTTCAAGGGAAAACCTCCCAGTGCTAGTGGATTTACTCAAACTTACACATAGGTAATAGAATAAAGAGTTTAACTAATGAATTGTACTTAATAGATTTGTGTAGTTTATATTCATATCGTTGGTTACGTTGCATTGCACATCATTCAAACTCAAAGCATTACTTCACATTCCATAACTAATAACTAGATGTTGATAGATGACAAAATTTCAACTAAAATATAGTTGTTTAGAAAGTGAATGTAAGCAGTGATGCAATTACTTCACATGGAGGCATGTGCTTGCAAAGGTGCACCTACACAAAAAACTATGGATGCTTGGAAAAAATCTATGAAACCATAATATTACAAGCAATAGCATAGACAAGGAAGTTAGTAGTTTGAAAAAATTCCTTGAAGAAATGCGGTCTCATGGTGATGGAATTCCATTCCATCACCATGAGACCACATTTCTTTGAGGAATTTCTTCAAACTACTCACCACCTTTTCTATGATACCACATTTTTCATACATGTGTACACCAAAGCATTTTATCAAACTACTCACTTCCTTGCTGCTATTGCTAAAATCCTAAAATATGTGCTTTCCAACAAACTATGGATTCTTGGAAAAATATCTATCAAAGAATAATAGTAAGCAATAATACCATAGAGAAGGAAATGAACATTTTGAAAAAATGCCTGAAAGAAATGTGGTCTTATGGTGATGGAATTCCATGACATGCATTTGTTTGTAATGGAATTCCATCACCACAAGACCCCATTTCTTTTGAGGCATTTTTTCAAACAGTTAAATTCCTTCTCTATGCCACCTCAATTATCGTACATGTCTACGAAAGCATTTAATCAAACGGTTTAGCGGCTTGCTGCTATGGGTAAAAGCCTAAAAACATGTCCTTTCGAACAAGATATGGAAAGGGAAAATAGTAAGCATGATAATAAAAAATATTTAGTTTAATAAGTACTCAAAATTTTGTTCATTAGATCTCATACATTATAAGTCATGATGTGGATCACTATTGTAACTTTTTTGTGATTGAATAATTTGTTGTTTTATTTTTAGATGTTGGTTGTGGAAACACCTCCAAATGTTACGAGGGCAATGGATATCAGTGTTTCATCCGCTATACAATCCTCAATGGATCTAATAGGGGAGGTATGAGGAAAATTACTAAATTTCAATTTACATTCATTGTTATAGATGTTAGTTCTAGTGAAAAAGAAAATCATTATTGATTTGTAGTTTAATTTCTATTTGGATGGTTTATAGAGGGCTTGATCATGCCTCAACATTGATGTGCGAATAATTTCCTTGTGGAGAGTGATCGTGAGATGGCCGTAAGTGATTATTTTGTTAAATATATTATTTTTTATAATGTAATTTCTATATATTAATGTCTTTACTTCTTATTGTAACAGTTACAACTTCACCAAGAACTTAACAGTACTAGGAGGAGCAACAGGAGCACTCCTTGAGTGCAACACAAATGAGTGATAGACCTATCACCATTCGATCGACAAGAAAAGGGAAAGAGTTTATTTTGAGAGCCTGGAGAGCAATGACTTTTAATTCTAGAGCCCTTTGTTGTATGCGTACATGCAGTTTTGTACATATTTTGTATTGGATATATTCGACATTGTATGCCTATATGGCATTCTCGTAAGAATCTATAGCTATTTTGTACCTATATTTTATACTTATATCGACATATATTGATGTATGTGTACATGGCTATTTAGTTAATACAAATCCTTTTTATCGATGGTGTCCATATTTGCATGTTATAAATTCATGGTTCAAAAGATATGAGTTACGTGTATTCAAGTGTATACTTTACAACTTACGTGTATATTTTCTGACTTATGTGTGTCCCAATGTATACTTTGTGACTTACGCATTTTCATGCGTATACCTTGTATCTGTGCATATACTTTTTATTAAGTTGTGAATACTATGTATTCGTGTGTATACTTCAAGGAATACATTTTTGTGACTACTTGTGCTTCCCTTATTCACATGTACATGCTTGACTTATTCACATGTATACTTATTAATTGGTTAGCCCTAGCACTGATCATTGTTGTCCTTCATGGTTTGTCTTGAATAAATAAATTGATTGATGGTAAACAACTTTATCTAGAGAAGCAAAAAACATGTTTTCAATTGGTATTCCATGAAATGATTGATAAAAAGATTCCAATATATTTAATCCTTTGATTGGAACAAATCAATTAAGCAAAGGATACATAATCTTCAAAACACTTACAAAACATAATATTCAGAGTAGATGAAGTAGTCAACTTCTTGACACATTATCTATGTTACCAGGTTCTTCTATTTTAGCCCTGTTTTGGTCCTGGTTCGCCTAGGTGGTGTGGGTCCTAGTTCAGTTCACTTGTGGGTTTGACTAGGGTCCTTCATTTTTGGGTCTATTTTTCCCAAGTAGAACCCAGACAAAACCCAGGCAAACCAAGACAGAACCCACATGCCTAGGCATCCAAAAAAGTGTTTTTTGAACATTTTTTTAATGTTTTATGGAGTTTGACTTTGACCCACACCCAAGGGAACCCTAAAAGTGACCTCTAAATAAATTGAGACACCTTAACTACCTCATTCTTATTCATTTGTTTTGCAAACAAGAATTTTCATTCCAATAGGTTGAGCTTTCATTTTTGCTTGCTAGATTGAAAGTGGATTGTGACACAACTTTCTTTTTTCAAAACTTGTTTTGCATCATTGATTTGAGAATTTATCACACATCTATAGAGAAACAAATGAATACTACAAACTAAAACACATTACAATTTTTTTCTCATTAACTTGATGTACTCTCCAACATCTCTCTTCTCTCATGCAAAGAGTTAGAACTGGTTGGCCATGCCTTTGCATCATTCAGGAAGTTTTGCTCTTTTTGACAATGTCAAAAACATGGATGCATACAGATTAGGAAAAATACTTTTCTTTTTAGATTAGCAATGCATGGAAGTTTCAAAAAGTATCCTTGATATTACAAAATATATGTGTTTATACACTTCAATTGTGCAGTCACCCTTTGGTTCTTTGAAAGAAAGATTTGCCTGTGCCATTGTTACACTGCATAGGTAAACCAAATTTTATATTATGGAGCTATATTAAGCTACCACTCTCAAGACCAATGTAAAAATGATACAAAATAATGTTTGAGACTGCAAGAAGACATAAAAATGGCTAGCATACCAAAAAAAATTGTATGATTTATGAAGAATGCTGATAACTATACTCAGTTGGCTTCTTTTTTCAAAATCATACAAATTGAACCCTAGCATCAATAGACTTTGTATATCAAGCTACCATAATTCAAATTTCAACGATGAATATTTATCATGCATGTTTTAAATGACATTCAAGTTTATGGTGGTTTTTGTTTATATGATGTTATGTGATATTCTAAACCTAATTTATGCTTCTAGGCTACATATATATATATATATATATATATATATATATATATATATTGTTTTTACATGTTTTTTGTACCAACGAACTGGACCCCCCTCCAAAAAAATTTGGCCTAACCAATGAATCAAACCTGCGAACCTGAACCTGAACCCAAACCTCAAAACCTATTCCAACACTTCATTCTGTCTACACAAACTTAATTGACCACCAAATTATGCTGCCTCTTGAGTTTACCCACTTTTACTCCCTCAAACCTCTTTTTTTCATTTAAAACCCCTACTTTCCCAACTAGGGCATCACGCCATAACATACTTTTGACCTCCCCTGTTCTTGTATACCTTTTAAACACATCAAAATCCACAACCTTACCCTATTTCCATCCTATTCTAACTTATTTTCAAGCAATTTCTTCTTTTCACCTCTTCTAGCCTTGCTTTTAAGGGGCCTCAATTCTAAATTTTCAACAGAGGCAACATTAGTAATCTCTTCCAATGCCTTTACCAATGCTATTTTCTTATTCCTACTCCCTATCCTACTTACATAAGGCCATATCACCGAGACACAACCTAAACAATAGGTGGAATGGCCTATTTCAACATATTGCACTCGAACCCTTAAGGGATCGTTCCTGTTGAATGTAGCTCAGAGCGATTTCATGTGTTTGGGTGCAAAAAAGGACCATTCCTAGTGTAAAAATACCTATTCAAACATGTTGGAATAGTCCGTTTGGTCGCATGAGTTGTAAAACAAAAGTTGCACCACTTTGCAACTTTCCACTGCTTGCATTTAACACCTTTTCCATCAACTGAAAACTAGACACCACGAGAAAACCACTCCGAGATAAAAAAAACTGATAGAATTCATTGTAGAGGGGCCCAACACAATTCTATAGGATCAGATGAGAAGTTTGTAAGTGTCACGGTATCCGAGTAACAACATGTTGAAGTTTGTAGCCATTTTGCACTTTGGACCGTTAAGGGATCGATCTAATTGAACATAGCTCAGAGTGATTCCACATGTTTGGGTGCAAAAGAGGACCATGAATAGTGTTAAAATACCTATTCAAACATGTTGGAAGAATTCGTTTGGTCACATGAGTTGTAGAACGAAAGTTGCACCACTTTGCAACTTTCCACTATTTGCATTTGACACTTTTTCCATCAACTGAAAACTGGACACCACAGGAAAATCACTCTGAGATAACAAAAACTGAGAGAGGTTATTGTAGAGGGGCCCAACATGATCCCATAGGATTAGAAGAGAATTTTATAAGCTTCATGGTATTCAAGTAACAACATGTTGAAGTTTGTATCCATTTTGCACTTTGGACCCTTAAGGGATTGATTCGATTGAATGTAGCTCGGAGCAATTCCACATGGTTGGGTGTGAAAGAGGACCATGAATAGCATAAAAATACCTATTTTGATGTGTTGGAACAATTCATTTGGTCACATGAATTTCAGATCGAAAGTTGCACCACTTTGCAACTTTCCATTGCCTGCATTTGACACTTTTTCCATCAACTAAAAACTTGACACCACGAGAAAACCACTTCAAGATAACAAAAACTAAGAGAGGTTATTGTATAAGGGACCAAAAACATCCCATAGGATTATATGAGAAGTTTCTAAGAATCATGATATCCGAGTAACAACATTCTAAAGTTTGCAGCCATTTTGCACTTTGGACCCTTAAGGGATTGATTTGGTTGAACATAGCTCGGAGTGATTCCACGTGTTTGGTTGTGATAGAGGACCATGCATAGTGTAAAAATACATATTTTTATGTGTTGGAACAATTTATTTGGTCACATGAGTTGTAGAACAAAAGTTGCACCACTTTGCAACTTTCCACTACTTGCATTTAACGCTTTTTCCATCAATTGAAAACTTGACACCATAGGAAAACCACTCTAAGATAAAAAAAACTGAGAGAGGTTATTGTAAAGTGGCCCAACAAGATCCCATAGGATTAGATGATAAGTTTCTAAGCATCACAATATCTGAGTAACAACATGTTGAAGTTTACAACCATTTTGCACTTTGGACCCTTAAGGGATCGATCCGGTTGAATGTAGCTCTGAGCGATTCCACGTCATTGGGTATGAAAGAGGATAATTCCTAGCATAAAAATACATATTCAGACACATTGGGACAATTCATTTGATCACATGAGTTGTAGAATTAAAGTTGTACCACTTTGCAACTTTCCACTGCTTGCATTTGACACATTTTCCATCAACTGAAAACTTGACACCACAAGAAAACCACTATAAGATAACAAGAACCAAGATAGATTATTGTAGAGGGTCCCAACATGATCCCATAGGATCAGATGAGAAGTTTTTAAGCATCATGGTATCCAAGTAATAACATGCTAAAGTTTATAGCCATTTTGCACTTTGGACCCTTAAGGGATTGATCTAGTTGCACATAGCTTGGATTGATTCTGTGTGTTTGGGTGTGAAAGAGGACCATTCCTAGCATAAAAATACCTATTTGGATGCATTGAAACAGTTCATTTGGTCACATGAATTGCAAAACAAAAGTTTCACCACTTTGCAACTTTCCACTATTTGCATTTGACACTTTTTCCATCAACTGAAAATTGGACACCACAGGAAAACCACTATGAGATAACAAAAATTGAGAGAGGTTATTGTAGAGGGGCCCAACAAAATCCTATAAGATCAGATGAGAAGTTTCTAAGAATCACGGTAACTGAGTAACAACATGTTGAAGTTTACAACCATTTTGCACTTTGGACCCTTAAGGGATCGATCCGGTTGAATGTAGCTCAGAGCGATTGCACGTATTTGGGTTCAAAAGAGGACCATTCCTACCATAAAAATACCTATTTTGACATGTTGGAACAATTTTTTTGGTCACACAAGTTGTAAAACGAAAGTTGTACCACTTTGCAACTTTCCACTACTTGCATTTGACACTTTTTCCATCAACTGAAAACTAGACACCACGGGAAAACCACTCAGAGATAACAAAAACTAAGAGAGGTTATTGTAGAGGGCCCCAACATGATCTGATAGATTTAGTAAAATATTTTGTAAGTGTCGTGGTATCTGAGTAATACCCTATCAAAGATTGCTACCCTTTTGCACTTTGGGATTGGATGTTTCATTGAATTGTATGGTTACATACAAGGTGATTGTGCTCTCTTTTTGATGGAATTCATTGGGAAACAAACTTAACTCCATTTTAGTTTTGGTTTGGTTGGATTTCAATTGATTTTTTTCATTTTAGAAGCCAATTACTAAGGGTCAATTTGTATACCCTATTTTAAGGGTTTTAAGTGCATGAAAATGTCATATTAAGTCTTTCACCCACGGTATGCTTCTATAACTCAATGAAAAGGCTTAGTTATGGTTATAAAACATGTGTGAAATTTTTTTTGTGCAAGGGAGGCGAATAGAGGGTTTTTACATGATGCCCTAGATGTCAAATGGTGAATTTTTTAGTGGAAAATGGAGGTTTACTGCTAGGGTTTGAAGAAATATTTGGGGGCAGTGATATCTCTTGAACTTTTAAGCTTGTTCAAACCTTTTTGAAGGTGTTTTAGCCTTTGGCTTGCTATGGGAAGGTTTCGAGTATGGGTTTCCAATAAATCGTTGCCTAGCTTGTGAAAGAAGAGGGTTTTGGGGTTTGTTATGTTAGAGGGGTTGTTGATTCAATTCAAGGTGGAGGAACTCTTTTCAACATCAACTAATCAGACCTCAACAAGACACCAACCTTGAAATCAGAATCACCCAAATTGAATCAACTACCAACAATAGGCTTATAGTCTCCAAATCTTATGAAAAGGGCTTATATTTTAGAGAAGGTCATCTAATGGCCAACCAAACATCAATCAAGCTTTAACATAGACCCTAAGACAAATTACCAAGATATCATACCATGTTTCTTTGGAACATCATTAAGATCCAATAGACCACCTTGCACAAAGGCTACTAAATTAGCCCTATTTACAAAGAGACGACCTTTTAAACACTAGATCTTCACTCAAAATCCTTAAACAATAGTATTTTATGTGTCCAAACCTCCAATTCCATGATTTGTTTCTAGCTCCAAGACATCTAGACCCCTAATACACCAAACCCTCAATTTCAAGTAAAATACTTGGGGCTTTAATGAAACTCCTATCTCCCGGACCTATCAGACCCAAAAAAGGAACCAAACACACTTACCAAACCATACACATGGTGAATAATACATTAAATTGACAATACTTCCCACATTTTGTCAAAACACCACTTGAAACCCTCATTTTCATCATGAAAATACCCTGCTACAGCCCTAGAACATCATCCCAAACACCCATCCTTAACTCCACAACATTCTAAACAAGTTAGGCATGTATTTTACAAGTTAGAGGACCCATTCCACAAGTTACAATAGGCACAAAAAGTGGAATGGGTCTAATTACATCATGAAATCCTTCAATCCAAGAACACTATGAAAGTAGGTAGCAATAGTAGAAACAAGATAACTTTCACTATACAAAGAGTTAGGACCTCTAAATAGGTCAAACTGAAAGAAAATTCATCAATATACAACATCCAATAGGTTTCAAATGATCTTAGCATCCGTACAGGCCATACAACAACAAAAAGTGAGAAAACCAGTAAATTTCTAGAAAATAACGTTCTTGATAAAAAATGGGTTACAAATACACCAACAACCTCTCCTTTGAGGAATTGAAGGTTATTATACATGTTTACCATAGGAGAAATAAAATAAGAGTATTTTAAAGGAACTCCATGAAAACCAAGCTCTCTAAATGGTATATCAAACTCTAGTTCAAAATCTTTTAGATGAGGCTGCTCCCATAGCTCTCTTACTCGCTTGACGAATCCTTGAAACTCTGTATTGATTTTATTTTTCCTATCCCTCTCTTGTTCTTCCTCAATTTCATTAGGATCATACATTTACCTTCTTTACCCTCCTAAATTTTGGACCACATCCATTACCTCCACATAAAACTGGACATCCTTGGTCTTCTTGGTTCCCATGCCTTGATATGGTTATTCAAATGAAAATGAAGCAAACTAATCATCTCCTCCCTCCCTCCCTCTCTCTCCCACTCTCTTTGAATCTCCCACTCTCTCCCACCCTCTCCTTCTATCTTCCTCCCTCCCTCCCTCCCTCTCCCAACCTCTCTCCCACCATCTCCCACTCTCTCCTACCCAACCCCACCTCCAACCTCTCTCCCACCTCGCCCACCCCTCTATACCATCCTCTCCACTCTCTCCCACCCTCCCACCTCCTCTAATCTCCTTCCCTATCTCCCACCGCCCAACTCTCCCACACCCCTCCCACCCTTCCAACCTCCCACTCTCCCACTCTCCCATTCTCCTCCACACTTCCTCCAGCCTCTCCCACTCTCTCCCACTCTCTTCCTCCCTTCCTCCCTCTCTCTCCCACCCTCTCCCACACTCTCCTATTCTCTTCCACCCTCTCCCATTCTCTCCATCTCTCTCTCCCACTCTCTCCCACCCTCTCCCACGCTCCCACTCTCTCCCACTCTCTCCCACCCTCTCCCATTCTATCCCACTCTCTCCCTCCCTCTCTCCCACTCTATCACACCCTCTCTCCCACCCTCCCACCCTCCCACTCTCTCCTCCCTATCCCACTCCGCCACTCTCTCGCCACTCTACCACCCTCTCTCTCCCACTCTCTCCCACTCACTCCCCACCTCTTCCTCCCCTCTCTCTCCCACCCTCCCACTCTCTCCCACCCTCTCTCACTCCTCCCACTCTCTCCCACTCCTCTCCCACCCTCTAAACCACCGGCCTCCCACTCTCTCCCACTCTCTCCACTCTCCATTCTCTCTCCCACTCTCCCACTTCTCCCACCCTCTCCCACCCTCCTACTCTATTCCTCCCTCCTCCCTCCCACTCATCTCCCACCTGCCTCCCACTCTGCCTCTAATCGCCTTCCACTCTCTCCCACCCTATAATGCCCTCTCCCACTCTCCCACCTCTCTCCCACCTCTCACTCTCTCCCACCTCTAAACTCACATCGTTTCCCACCTGCCTCCTACTACTTCTCCCACTCTCCCATTCTCTCTCCCACTCTCTCACTCTCTCCCACTCTCTCCTCCCTATCTCCCACTCTCCCATTCTCTCTCTCCCACTTCTCTTCCTCCCTCCCTCCTCTCTCCCACCGCCTCCACCTCTCCTCCCACCTGCCTCCCACCATTCTCCACCTTCCCCACCCCATACCCTCCCACCTCTCCACCCTCTCTCCCACCCTCCCACTCTCTCCCAAATTCTCTACCACTCTCCTGTGATCTCCCACTCTTTGATTCTCCCACACTCCCTCCCACTCTCTCCCACCCTCTCCCACCTCTCACACCCTCCCACCTCCCTCCCTCTCTCCCTCTCTCTCCCACCCCTCTCCCACCCCTCTCCCACCTCTCTCCCACCTCCCACCCTCTTTCACCTCTCTCTCCCACTCCCCTTCATCCCTCCCTCCTCTCTCTCTCCCACTCTCCCACCCTCCCTCTCCCACCCTCTCCCACCCTCTCTCACCTCTCTCACCTCTCCCACCCTCTTCCACTCTCTCCCACCCACTCCCATCCTCTCCCATTCTCTCCCACCCTCTCCTTTGTAAAATGGTCATGTCTCTACTTCTTCAAAACACACTTGCGTTATGAGAAAGTTGGTTTTTATATATATTTATTTCTCTCTTTCACTATACTCTCTCCCACTCTTTTCCACACTCTCCCACCCTCTCTACCACCCTCTCCCACTCTCTCCTCCCTCTCACTCTTCTCTCTCCCACCCTCTCCCACCTCTCCCACCTTCCACCATCTCCCACTCTTCCAACTCTTTGACCTCTCCCACACTCTCTCCCGCCTACCACTCTCCCACTCTCTCCAACTCTCTCCCACACTCTCCCCACCCTCCCACTCTCCTACCTCTCCCAAACTCTCCTACTCTCTCCCACTCTCCCACCGCCCTCACCTCTCCCACCCTCCCACCCTCTCCCACCCTCCCACTCTCTCCCACTCTCCCACTCTCACCAACTTCTCCCCACTCTCTCCCACTCTCTCCCCCCTCCCTCCATCTCCTTTCCTCACCTCCCACCCTCCCACCTCTCCTACCCTATCCCACCTCCCATATCTCTCCCACCCTCCCACCTCTCCCACTCTCTCCCACCCTCTCCCACGCCTCCCAATCTCTCCCACCCTCTCTCACCTCTCCCACTATCTCCCTGCACCCTTCCACCCTCTCTCCCACCTCCTATCCCACCTTCCCACCTCCCACCCTTCCCACTCTCTCTCCTCTCTCTCCCACACTCTCCTCTCTCCTCTCTCTCCCTCCCTATATATCACCTCCCACCCTCCCACACTCTCTCCCACCTCTTCCTCCCTCCATCCCACTCCTCTCCCACCCCTCTCTCCCACTCTCCCACCCTCTCCCACTCCCTCCCACCCCTCTCCCTCTCTCTCCCACCGTTCCCACTATCTCCCACCCCTCCCACTCTTTTCCCACTCTCTCCCATGCCTCCCACCCTCATCCAACTCTCCCCTACTCTCTCACCTCTCTCACCCTCCCCCCACTTCCCACCTCTCCCACTCTCTCCCACCTCCCACTCTCTCTAATTCTACCAACCTCTCCCACTCTCTCCCACTCTCTTCTTCCCTCTCCCCTCTCTCTCCCACTCTCTCCCACCCTCTCCCACCCTCTCCCATTCTCCCAAACCATATTCCACCCTCTTCCACCCTCTGTCACCCTCTTTGTCACCCTCTGCCACTCTCTGCCACCCTCTGCCACCCTCTCTACCACCCTCTCTGCCACCCTCTTTTCTACCCTCTCCTACTCTCTCCCACCTTCTCTCACACCCTCTCCCACCCTCTCCCACCCTCTCCCTCTCTATCTCCCACTCTCCCACTCTCTTCCTCCCTCCCTCCCACTCTCTCCCACCTTCTCCCACCCTATCCCACTCTCTCCCACTCTCTCCAACCCTCTCTCTCCTCCCAATTCCCTTCCACCTCTCCCACTCTTCCACTCTCCAACCCTCCCACTCTCTCCCACTCTCTCCCACTCTCCCACTCTTTCCCACTCTCTTCTCCTCCCTCCTCTCTCTCTCCCACCTCCCACCTCCACCCTCCAACCTCCCCCATCCTCTCCCACCCCTTCCCACCCTCTCACACCTCTCCCATTGTCTCCCTTTCTCTCTCACACCCTCCCACCTCTTCCACTCTCTCCTCTTGTCTCCCCACACCCCACCTCCCACACTCTCTCCCACTCTTCCACTCTCTCCACCCCTCTCCCACCCCATCCCACTTTCTCTCCCACCCTCTCCCACTCTCTCCAACCTCTCTCCCACCCTCTCCCACTCTACCCCACCCTCTCTCCCACTTTGTCCCAATCTCTTCCTCCCTCCCTCCCCCCTCTCTCTCTCTCCCACTCTCTTCCTCCCTCCCTCCCTCTCTCTCCCACTCCCCCCACTCTCTCACTCCCTCTCCAACTCTTTTCCACCCTCTCCCACCCTCTCCCACTCTCTCCCATTTTTTCCCACTCTCTCTCACTCTTTACCACCCTCTCTCCCACTCTTTCCCACTCTCTCCCACCCTCTCCCATTCTCTCCCACTCTCTCCCACTCTCCTCCCTCCCTGCCTCTCTCTCCCACCCTCTCCCACTCTCTCCCACTCTCTCCCATTCTCTCCCGCTGTCTCCTTCCTACTAAAAAGGTCATGTCTCTACTTCAAAACATGTTTGCGTTATGAGAAAGTTAGTTTTTTTTATAGATTTATTTTCTATCTTTGTCTATACTCTCTCCCACTCTTTCCCACTCTCTCCCACCCTCTCCCATTCTCTCCCACTCTCTCCCACTCCTTCCCACTCTCTCCCACCCTCTCCCACTCTCTCCCACCCTCTCCCACACTCCCTCCTCATCTGCTCACTCTCTCCCACTCTCCAACTCTCCCACCTCTCTCCCACCCTCTCTCCCACCCTCTCTCCCACTCTCTCCAACTCTCTCTCACTATCCCACCCTCCCACCTCTCTCCCACCCTCTTCCCACCCTCCAACTTTCCCACTCTCTCCCACCCTCTCTCCCACCTCCTCTCCCACTCCCTCTCCCACCTCCTGCACCCCTCCCACCCTCCCACCCCTCTCCCACCTCTCCCACCCTCTCCCCACCCTCCTAGTCTCCTTGTTTCCTCATCACCTCTCACCACTCTTTACTACTCTCCCACACTCTTCCACCTCTCCATCCCCTCCCACCTCTCCCTCCTCTCTCCCATCCTCTCCACCCTCTCCCACCTTCCCACCATACCACTCTTTCCCACCTCCTACCTGTCCCACCCTCCGCCACTCTCTCTCCCTCCCTTTGTCCCACTTTGTCCCACCTCCTCCCTCACCCTCCTTCACCTCTCCCCAACCTTCCCACCTCTCCCATTCTCTCACCCACCTCCCACCATTCCACTATCCACACTCTATCCCACTGGCCCCACTCTACTCACCCTCTTCCCACCCCATTCCACCTCTCCCACCCTATCTCCCACTTCTCCCACACTCCCTCCCACTCTCCCACCTCTCTCCTCCCGCCTCTCCCACCCTCCTACACAATTTCACCCTCTCTCTCCCACCCCCTCCCTCCATCCTCTCACCCAACCCCTTCCCACCCTCTTTAAACTCTCCCTCCCACCCCCCTCCCTCTCTCTCGTGCCTCCCTCCCACCCCTCTCTCTATGTTACCCCATTGGCAACCTACCCAGGTAACCTCTCTCTCTCTCTCTCTCTCCCTCTATCTATCCCTCCCACCCTAGCCAAGTCCTCCTCACTCCACCCCCTTCTTCCTCTCTCAGCCAACCTCCCACACCCTCTCTCAAGTCTCCTCACCACACCCTCTCTCTCCCACTCCCTCTCTCTTGCACTCCCTCTCCATACCTATCTCTCAAGTCTCTCCCTCTCATCCTCCCTAGCTAAGTCCCCCTCACTCCAACCCCTTCTCTCCCACTCCCTCTCTCTTAAAATCCCACTTCCAATCCCTCTCCCTCTCTCCCTATCCCCATCCCACCTTACCTAGACAACTCTCTCTCTCTCTCTCTCTTAAAATTCTCCCTCCCTCTAAACACATACATAAATACATACAAGCATAATAAATATGTACATACAATCCTACATCCATACAATATACATGCACTGATACATACAGGCATACATACATACATACATGACACACCAACATACATGTACATACAAACATAAAAATATATCAACAAAAATTCAATAGAGTGGCATTTAACATAATGGAAGACATAACACGAGCACGTTATAACATGCTCGCGTTATGTCTTACTTGACATGTATCCTAGATAAACAAAAAAAATGTCAAAACTAAGACATAACACGAGCGTGTTATAATGCACTCACATTATATTTTGATTTGGGAATCCTCGAGCCTTAGCATTGGTATTTTCCTTGGAATACCAACCCAAAGGCTTGAAGGGCATTCCCAATGACTAGAGATGTGTTTTTGCAAATTCTACAAATTTTCACATAATCTGGTTTGTGCTCACTGTTAGGATTGCATCTGGTTCAATATCGACAAAATCGAACACATGGGTAATGTTAGGCTCTCTCTTAGCTATCCAACGATGTAATTTTTTTCACGTTTTGACAATGTTAAGCCTTTCATCCATAATTTCTTTTGTTTGTATGTCTCTTTTTTGCTAAAAAGTAGTGTTTGGTGTTTTTTTCATTATAAATTAACTGTTCATTGAAATTTCAAATAAATTACCATTTTAGAAACTAGACTCCATTCTACAATTTTTATTTTAAAAAAAAAAATCAATTACTTTCTAAAATTTTTAGGGGGAGCACGGCCAAAATTTTGCTTTTCAGGAAGTGCCCACTTAGAAAATTAGTAAAAAATCAATTATTCATTAAAAAATTATCAGAAAAATCATACATCAACTAGATACTATTAGCTAACTTTTGACTATACTGATTTTAAAAATACTACAAAAAAGTTCAGTGTGCTGGGGTCATACAAGAGTTGCTATGTTATGTTTTTCTAACAAAAACAACACCAATTTGTGTACGTCCCTTTTTTGAACCCCTTAATCTCAACCATTTTCAAAATAAATTAGTAGTTTAGTTCAAGTAGACTTGAAGCACACCAATCCTTGTTTCTATTCCATCTCAAAATTTTGAGTGTAACTATCCTCAATTTAATGTCCAAGGTTAGTATTTCCTGATTTAAAAAAAAAAGTGGCCACTTAAGCCCCCTTTTTGGGAACCATCTTGGTGCACTTACCCTCGACAACTCTTTTAGCGCATTCAGGGTCTGTTACGATGCATATGACATTTCTTTCAACACATCTAGCAAATGTTTTAGCGCATTCAGGGAGTCTTTCAATGCATTCAGTCAATAATTTTGTGCATTCATCACTTCTTTTAGCGCATTTATCAGTTCTTTTAGCACACACATGAGTTCTTTTAGCATGTAGAATAGATCTTTTAGCGCATTTGAGTAAATTTTTAGTGCATTGGATGACTGTTTTAGCGCATCTATTTAAATTTTCAAAATATTAAAAGTCCAAGAACTAATTGGTGGTATTGTATAAATTTTTTGGATTAGATTGTGTCTAGATTTTTGCACCAATGTTTCGAATCACACTCTGTGATTCTTGTAGACACATAAAAATGACCTAGGCCTGTAAGCTCTATTTTTAACACTTTCATCCTAGCATAATTATGATATTTACTTATATCCTTGGTCCACATTCGACTATTAATTAAATAATTCATAATTATTTAATTAATTCATATCTCTTTTATTATTCATGATTATTAAATAAATAAATAATATTTATTTATTCAATACGCCACTAAGGGTCTATTGTCCTCTTACAATTAAATAAATTTATTACCTTTATTCATTTATTCTTCTTTATTATTAAATAAATGAATTTTATTTATTTATTTAATGTCACTAATTCTTATAATTAAATGAATTTATTAATTTATTTAATTATCAGTCATAATCCTCTAAATTAAATAATTATGTTTAATTATTTAATTACCCAATTTAACATTTCCATCATTTTAAATCAATTTATTATTTAAAATGATTTCATTTTATTAACTTTCACTTCATTTTAGTAAATATTTGAAAAAGATTATTTATTGTCACACAAAATCCTTATTTTGAATTAATTTAATTCAAAAAGGTAAGCTTCTTCCAAAAATCAAGTAATTGAGAAAATTCTTGATTTTCCAAATCTGCTTCAACTCTTATCTTCTTGATTTTTTGAATCTCACAAATCAAGTAGTCTTTATCTTCTTGATTTTTGAAAATATTTATCTTTCTGACTAATTGTCACATTTATTCTCGACTGCCGATTTGATTTTATCAAATGACTTCTTGGCCACTCATTTAACAATATTATCCTAACCCTAATTAGGGATTGTCACATGAAATCTTGACCTCTGATTTTAGGCTTTGTTAGCTTTTAATCTCGTTTGTCTGCTCAAAATTGTGTTTTTTATATTTAATGTCAATTTTGTTCACAATTTACACACCACCACTTTATTATTTTAGACATTCATGCTTAGAATTTACTTTGCATTTAACTTATTTAATTTGATTATTGTCATTTTTCATAGTCATAGGCATAGTCATTATTTGTCATTTTCAAATCCTTCAAAGCTTGTTTGGGACATTGTCATAGTGAAAGCTTGCTCACACATTCGATCTGAGGGCAACAATCAACAAGTTAGAAGGTGCTATGGAGGTGAATCATGGAGGATTCAACGAATATCTGGTATAATCGTTCTTATTATTTGCTTTCATTGTGCTTTATAGTTCTTTGGGTTTATTATATATGCTCTCATTTGCTAACCTACCTAAAAATAACCCATTGATACATTGGTGAACCCGACATTTTTCTTGCAGATTTTTGTATGGTTTTTGGTCTCTTTTTTTGTTTTTGCAGGTATAGGTAAATAACGCTTTGCTGGAAACTTCGTGTCTCCCCTCAGCTTCCAAACGTTCGCCTTAACTTTAATTTTATTAATTTAGATTAATTTAGTTCTCATTAACTTTAGTTTTATTAATTTAGAGTTAGATGTAAATTTAGATTTAAGATTTTTTAATTTTTCTAAGTTATTTTAAATTTAGCTTTTTAGATCTTAGATTTTTTTAGTTAATTTAGATTTTTAGATTTTTTTTTTTAGTTTTTAAATTAGGTTTTTAGATTTTTTTAATTAGCTTTTAAATTAGATTTTTTAGATTTTTTTAATTAGCATTTTTAATTAGATTTTTTTATATTTTTAAATTAGTTTTTAATTAGATTTGCAGAATTTTAAATTAGCTTTTAGTTATATTTTTTCTTTCAGATTTTTAAATTATATTTTTTAGATTTTTTCTAATTAGATTTTTAAATTTTTAAATTAGCTTTTAGTTAGATTTTTTTTAGATTTTTAAATTAGATTTTTAGATCTTTAAAAATGAGCTTTTAGTTAGATTTTAGATTTTAGATTATATTTTAAATTATATTTTTCAATTAGATTTTATTATATTTTAGATTAGATTTTTAATTTAGATTTTTTAAAAACTTTTTAATTTAGTTTAGATTTCTAATTTCTAATTTAATTTAAATTTATAATTTTTTAATTTAGTTTAGATTTTTAATTTTTAAATTAGTTTAGGATTTTAATAGATTGCATGTTTTAGATTAGAGATTTTTGGTTACTAATTCTTGTTGGCAGCGTGTGGCATTTACATTTCATGGGTTCAAGACAACTTGATCAAACTTATAACTTGTGATTTTGTAGGTTTGAGTGTCCAAGACTATCACTTCTAAACATTGTGCTTGTGATTTTTTAGATTCAAACACATTTTCTTTTTGGTGCACATAAAATAAAAATGTCTTTCATTTTGTTTGATTGTGTTTGAAAGGGGTAGGTGAATATGCTCTCACCCTATGTGAACTAGGTGATCAAAAAGCCAAACCCACTTTATCCTTGTGTAACCCTGATGCAATGACCAAAGTATCCTCTCCCCTTGCATAGTAATGTGATCTTGGGTGTAAGAGAAATGATTATTGCCTCTAGAAATTGGGCTTTCCTGAGGATTTCATCACCCCAACATGACTCAAACCAGTAACGGAGCTAAAGCCAAGCTACCCCTGACCAGTATACAACTATGAATCTTAAGGGAAAACCTAAGATTATGAGTGTGGATGTGTCATACAGATAGAGTAGTACTTCCATAAACCCTATTGAGCTTAACCTCTTCAGGTTGGAGTGCCACCTAATAGGTGATTAATCTCTTGCCCCATGTATGGCCACTCAAATGGGGGTCTAGAATTAAACACCATTGTTTAGTAGCTAAAAACCTTTTATTTGTTAGCGCAACACCGATCGGTGTGAAGGCATCCACAACTTCGTAGTCTATAGTAGAGGTGATCAATCTACCATGAGAGTTTCATGGGGGTTGGAAGCTTGGTTGGCCTGAGAAGAGAGTGCACTGTAAGGGGGAGCTTGTGCAACGAAGCTTTTGAATTCACAAGCTATTGATATGTAGTTGGGGGAACCCACGTGTAATCTAGCAGATATTTTCTTGGCTTAACCATAGGGTTATACTTGTTCTCTTTTGTGTTTGTTTACATTCAAAATATCATGCTTTCCAAGTGTTTTCTGGATATTGAAATGAAATAAACAATATTCACACATCTGGAAACAAACAATCAACTTCAAACAAATTAGAATTTTTTTACCAAAACTTCAAGTCCAAACATTTTAGCCTACTGTCAAATATCCTTTTCAAAAGTCTATCAAATATCCTTTTCAAAAGTCTCTATCAGAAACCAGAACTGAAATTGCTCAAAATGTCCATTGGATTAGGCTAACTCACCACACTTTGCAAAACCATTGTTTCAAAACTAGGTTATCTTGGGACTTTGTCATTATTCCTCTTTTCTGTCATTTTCATTTTTATGAGAACCTCCAACTCAACAGTCTAGTTAGGCAGGCTCACTCATCAATTCGACCTTGTCATTTAGTCCCCTTAGCAAGTCCTTTGATAACCAAAATTGAGACATAAGTTAGGCTTAGAGTGGTTAGACAAACTTTTCTCCAAATATTGTCCATCTTAGTCCTCATTTTGCACCTAGAATTTACATCATAGTCCTCATTTGGCATTGGTCATTTTCCTTTGTCAACATTTTCATATTAGTCTTCATTGTCACCTTGGCATTTGGCATCCTTTCTTGACAATTTTATCACCTTGCATTGGTCATTTCCCTTAGACAAACATCATTATCACTCTGCAATTAACAACATCATGACATCCACCACCTTGTCTTCCCTTCAACAAAATATTGATAGGCTTGCTAGTAAAGTTGAATACCAATTACTCTGTAGAGGTCAATACCAACAAGCCTTCGACTTTAAGAGATAATTCCTCCAAACCAAAAATTAATGTCCTTTGTACCAACAATCCACAAGTCCTAGTCCTCCGTCCGTCTACCCTCACTACCAAAATTCACGTAACACTATCCATGACATTAGTCCACAACAAACATCCACTTATCACCCTTATCCTAACCTTGACAAGGGAAGCCAACAGTCCACTAGTCCATTTCAAGCCTCCACATCATATTCTAGTCCTTTACCTATCAATCCCATCCAAGTCTACATGCCTTATCAACCATCTAGCAACTCATGTCACGTCCCCACATCATACCATATCAATTCGGTCCAAGTCTCCACGTCCCATTTTAGTCAACCTTACACAAATCCAGTCCAAGTCCCCATGTCATATCCTATGATGTCATGAACTAATCCAGTCCAAGTCTCCATGTCATATCCTATGTCATCACCAACTAGTCTAGTCCAAGTCTCCATGTCCTATCCTAGTCCTTCACATACTAGTCCAGTCCAATTCCCCATGTCATATCCTTGTCCTTCACATACTAGTTCAGTCCAAGTCTCCATGTCCTATCTCGGTCCTTCACACACTAGTCTAGTCCAATTATCCATGTCATATCCTATTCCTTCACATCCTAGTCCAGTCCAAGTCTCCACGTCCTATCCTTGTCCTTCATTCATTAATCCTTTTCAAGTCACCCCCTCACAAGCCACGTTTAGTCATGAAAATTCTATCATTGTCCAAAGCTACATCCCATTATCTAAACTTGAAGATACATGTCAGCATGAAAGTCTAAAGCATGACCTTATAATATCACCCTAATTTCAAGAACAAGGTAGTCCATCCCATAACCCTATCTTAAAGTCCATTCAAGAAGTCCTTCAAAACAACCATGACATCCAAAATACATCTACCATTGACCAAGAAGTCCAAATCCATGATAACCCCATCTTTGACCACAACCCTACCATTGACCAAGAAGTCCAAATCCATGACAACCCCATCTTTGACCAAGACCCTACCATCGACCAAGAAGTCCAAAATGATCCACTCCTTGATTTTTATGCCATTCATGATCAAAAAATTTCCAACCCTATACAAGCCTCGACTATTGGCACTTGCCTCCATGACACACATAGATGATATTCCTTAAGAACAAGAGTCTTCCATTATGGACATACTTGCATATGATTGAGCTATAGATGAATTCACTAGACTCTATGACACTGACCATAATGATGGCTTCAACATCAACTTGGAAACACCAATAGAATCATCTGAACCTAACATGTCACAAGATCAGACCAAAGATATCAGTCAAAAATATGTCCAACATGTCAGTGAACCTAAGACATCCTATAAAGCACTATAAAATAATAAGAATGATTATACAAGACATTCATTGAAGCCTCCATGATTCACCTTCATAGCACCTTCTAACTTGTTGATTGTTGCCCTTAGATTGAATGTGTGAGCAATCTTTGACTGTGACAATGTCCTAAACAAGCTTTGAAGGATTTGAAAATGACAATAATGACTATGCCTATGACTATGAAAAATAACAATAATCAAATTAAATAAGCTAAATGCAAAGTAAATCTCAAAAAATTCTATCCTTTTTCTATCTTATCTTGATGATGAACCACAAAGTGTGATTCAAAACATTGATGCAAAAATTTAGACACAATCTAATCCAAAAATTTTATACAATAATTTACATGGATTGTGGAAATCTACTATCACTAACTAATTGATGTTTTCTACTTACAGGTACTTTTATACATTGGTGGAGTTATTTAATGCTTTCTTTTGATTAAGATAGGCATCTAGCTTAATTAGAAGGATTAAAAACACCATGTCTTCCATGCTTGACGAATGGTAGGCATATGCTCTCCGCTTAACTAGGTGACCAAGAAGCCAAACCCATTCATTTTTATTTTGTTTTATCCTTAGAGGGCCAACCTTGTGGGAAAAAGTAATCACCCAAGGGAATGACCCAACCGGTAACATGCTAAAGCCAAGTGACTTCCAATCGGGATATAAAAGTAGGTACTTGAGGAAAGTTCAATTATAATGAGGATTATTGTGACAAGAAGGGAAAAAATGGTCTCTTGCCAAGTGGATGATCCCCCATGAACAAAATTACTATACTAGAACCCTTTGTTATAGCAAGCCAAAATCCTTATTCTATTTACTGGCACAAAAGGTTTAACCTTTGAAGTCATCCCACATTTTTGTAGCTTTTAGTAGAGATGAGAAGTATGCCATGGGAGATTCATGGGTATTGAAGCTTGGCTACCCCATAGAAGTGAGTGCCATGGAGGGGAGCTAGTGGGGTCAAGCTTCTAATCATCTGATAAAAGGTGTAGCTAGAGTAAAGTCTAAGTGGGAATCCAATGAATATTGTCCTACACAGCCTTAGGATTGTACATGTTTGATGTGTTTTACCAATGTTTTTTTAAACAAATTTTTAAAAAAACATCACACTAGAAATGAAAACCTTGATTAAGAAAATATCCTTTGAAACAACCAATTCTCTGACTAGAAAATTGAAAAAATCAAACAAACTTGTAAGAAACTGTGACATTTTCCCAATTCAGTGCATCCACTGCTTGTTATGGTACATTTACACCATTCTCTCGCACATCCATATGCTGTTAGAATGCATCCACTATATCTTCCAGTCGATTTCCTTGTATAGCACATTCACCCATTACTGTAGTGCATCCACTCAATACTTTAGCACATTCAAGCTATTTTGTAGCACATCCAACCAATCCTGCAATGCATTCAAGCTATTTTGTAGCACACCCAACCAATCCTGCAACACATTCAATCCTTTTTGTGGTGCATTCAAGCCAATTGTATAGTGCATACAGGCTGTCTTCCAATGCATCTGTGCAATCTTTTAACAAATCTAGGCTCTGTTTTAGCGCATCCATTAAATGCAAAACATGAGAGTTAAATTTATCCCCTATTTCATAGTTTGAACCAAAATTCAAAATCTCTCATCCTAGAATCATTCCTTAGGTACCACAAAGTCTAAACTTGTTAAAACTAACCTCTACAAGTGGAATTCTCCAATCTAAACCAAGATCTAGCATCTTAAAGTTCCTAAACATAAAACCATCATGGCTAAGGTTGAAGGAAATTCTTTTCACTGATTCCACCAAACTGAAATAGATGAGGACCAATTGAATGCTTTAGCTCATCAAATAAAAAACCTTCAACAAAAAATCTAGGACATGCAAAGGGAAACAACCATAGAAAGATATTTTTTGCCATACATTTGTTCTTATTCCACTGACATAAATCTGGAAATGATACCTTCTCCACCAATAAATACATCATACAAGTTCAATATCTTCAAATTCTTGAAAAATTTAAATGAGTTCTAAGCCCAAATCAAAGTCATCAACCAAAAATGATATTGAAGAATTTTACCATGTCATGCATCTATCTTCAACTCCCATAAGTAAAAATAAATCTCAAGATTCTTTCACCCAAGTTAATGATTCCATCCAATCACCTTCTTCTATCATATCTTCTATATCCAATGATTCATGTCAATCTCTTAGTCCAAAGCATGTTGTCATACACTCCTCTACACCTCAAGATCAAAACATTCTTTCCACTTCATCTAATGATACCAAAATTCTAGAAGTTCTTCCAATCTTTGACCAAGATTGTATCTCTCAAGAATTCTATGATGATCCCCTCCGTTCACTTTTCATCCACGATAACTCATTTCCATCTCAAGAGAAAAGTATCCTTCTGAGTTCTTCCACCCCATCTAATGGATTCATACCATCTCATGATTCCATTGCATCCCAGGAGCATGATAATTCTTCCATCCTATCTAATGATTTCCAATCAACCAATGATCAAGATATGCTTTCTACAAAATCTCATGATTCCCTTCCTCATCAAGATCAAGATATGCTTCCATCTGAGGATATCCCTTCATTTCATGAGGATGTTCATCCTTCTCAAGATTAAGATATGCCTTTCATACCATTTCATGATGATTCTATACCTAATAAAGAGCAAGTTGCTCCATCTTCTACACCTCGTGATCCTTTTCCAAGTCAAGATCAAAACACTCCATCACGACCATGTCGAGATCCTATCACACCTATACTATCCATCCATGACCACACCTACAAATTGGGATCCTCCACCTTTATCTGCTCCGATTTACTTCCAACACCTATCCTTTCATCCATATCATATCTTCCCCAAAATGGACTTGCATCTTATTTCACAAACGATACATATCCCATTGGTAAACGAATGTGTCAAAGTATGAACTACAAAGGAAAAGGATTAGGCCTTCATGAACAATGTATCCTAGAAACCCTTTTTGCTCAAGAAAACCCATATTACCATGGCCTTGGTTATACACCTAAGTTTCCTAGTCCTTAAAACCTACCATCTATCTTAGGTCCTCATCCTAATCCACCAAACCTTCCATCTATCCTAGGTCCTCATCCTAGTTCATCAAACCTTCCATCTATCCTAGGTCCATATCCTATTCCTCAAGAACAACAAAGGCACACATCCTTGATTCCCTTTCAAAATTCTACCTCCAACAACTCTTCAATGATACCTCCATAAAATTCATCTCCATCTATCTATCCTATTACTCTTGGAAGCAATTTGGGTGCCAAATGTCAAAAGCTTCCATATCAAAATTCACATGTATCAAAGGATCGACATGTTTGCTCGAAGAGGCATGCAAAAATAAAAGAAAATTTGATCCATAATCAAAAGAAAAATAATAAAGGCCACAAAGGCCCATCAAGTAAAAATAAAAAATTCCAAGACCACAAAGGTCCATAAATCAAAAGGAAATTTCAAAAGGCCACAAAGGCCCGGGTATGTGCAGGATCATGGTATGCCAAACAAGCCCTTAAGTGGCAATGAAAATTCAGAACAATTAGAGTTAGGAAACTTGATGTAAAAATTTGAATAAGTTATCTATATTATTTCAAAAACATGTAAGAATAGATTCTGTGGGAAGTGAATGTAGTTTCTAAACTACTAGGTTTATTTTTAAAAACAAAATCTATTTGG
>VDFB02056135.1:0-81868 GCA_007258455.2 Sequoia sempervirens
AAAAAAAAAGTGGCCACTGAAGCCCCCTTTTTGGGAACCATCTTGGTGCACTTTTCCCAAGAGAGGAATCAAGTTTCAAAACATGAGTGAAGTTGAGAAGGTTTGAAGACATGAAGATTTAAAGACTCATTGACAAGATGTGTCTACAAAATTGTAAAAAATTATAGATTTATCCTCTATATATGTAATTAATCTTGAAGAATTTTCATGTATGAATGTGTATAAATAATGAAATAAAGATATTTTTCAGATTATTTTTCTATTTATATATTAATGTGGACTGGATGTCATGTTAAGGTTTCAAGATTTTGAAGTTTGATAAAAACCCCCCAATCTTGACTGCATCATTATTCCAAAGTTGTATTATATTATGTGTACATCTTTGACCATAGTTATTTAAGTATAATTTTTGTTATTTATATTTTTACAATTGATCATTTCAAATAATAATTAATAAATTGCTTAGGTATGAATCAATAATTTAGGTTGATTTATAACTGTGTACACATTTTACTAGATTAGCCTATACATATAAGGGAAATATTTTTTCTTACATTTTAGTGAACTTTCCCAATCTTACAACCCCTCTATTCATTAGATTTTGGAAAACCTACTCAATCTTACATCATATTGAATTTTAACTTAGCATTGTACCTTTACTTGTGTTAGGATTTTAAAACCTAATGTTGTTAGGATTTTATCATTCATTTAAACCTACTAAAATAAATTCTCTCCATTCATTAAAGCTCCCACACTTCCCAATCCATGGGTTGCATTCTTTAAATTATGTATTAAGTATGTTCATGATTGTATTTATATACGATCATTATGATTCTAAATTGACTCTCATGTATATGTTTTAAGCATGGAGAATTTTTTTAATTGGTGGGTGGTTAAGAGAAACCAACTTGGAGAAGTTAGGATAATAACTAAAATAGTGTAATTATGTAGTTAGTATATCCATACAATTTCCCATTTATTTTTATGTGAATTTTGATGAAATGCATGGATACATCTATATAGTGATAAATTTTGTAGTCTTAAGTGTATTTAGAAAATATCTTGATATATGTACACTCTAATTTAAAATGTTGAATTCAAATTGGTACCGATGAATGAAATTTTGTTGTCATATTTTTCATTGCATGTTTTTGAATGAAAGGAGTTTCATACATTTCTCCTTTAAAAAAATTATTTCTCATAATGTATGAAAAAATTATTTCTCATAAATGACATCGCTTGACCCCCCTTTCAATTAGGTACCTTAACCAAGCAGTCCATTATAAACTTTCCACCTCCACTTCCATTGATTGGGAATCCAAACTTGTAGTCAACCTTTCCAAAGTCCCCTTAAACCCTTTAGTTTTGAAATTTTTAAGGTGAGATCTAATTTTTCCTTAACCCATCCTTCCATGCCTAAAGTGGATTTTCTACTCAAAATTGAAAGTTTTCTTCAATCTCTAGGTATGTGTAGGATCATCATGGAAGAAACAGGCCCTTAAGTGCCAATAAAATTCATAAAAATTAGAGTTAGGAAACTTGACGTAAAAATTTGAATAAGTTATCTATATTATTTCAAAAATATGTAAGAATAGAATTTGTAACAAATTGAATTTAGTTTCTAAACTACTATGTTTTTTTTTTTTAAATCTCTTTGGTGAAAATTTCAAATTTCAATGCAGTAGTGCTTAAATTTCAAGGAAAAAATAAGAAATAGGTACCACCCTAACCACAATAAAATGATAATATTTTTTAATAATATTTTAGATATAAGTAGATGACTCATGTCCCGATGTGATGCATACTTTTTTGTATTTTTTTCCAAGTAAATTATTAATTATGAATTTTTTATTACAACTTTTAAAAAATATAAATACTTGTATGTCTGACCACCTTAACTTGGTCAAAACTTCATGAAATTCAATTTTTATTTTTCTAATCCTATAGTATATGAAGCATAGAATGTGACACATGTTTTGGATTCAAAAAATGTGATACCGTTTGAAAGTTATAGATGTTTTTCAATCAACCTATCAATCAGGACTTTAGTCTTAATTCAAATAGAAAATGAATAATAATTATATATTAAATTCAAAGTAAATTATAATTTATATTGGTGGAAAGCTAAGAATCTCCTTTAAAAACCCTTTTCGTTCCATCAATTTTGGGTAGAAAAAAGTCGTCAGCCACATACCCTACAAATACTCATCATATTGCCACTTTTTGGCCCATCATGATCCTGCACATACCCCTCTTCCCATCAACATTATGGAAGAGATTAGACAAGATTTTTTCTTTTGAAAACCTTGTCAAAAATAATGGCATCATCATTGTCAAAGTTGAAAAAGGGAATGTGGTGGTTATCCTTGACAAGCATGATAATATTGCTAAAATGTTAGACCACCTATCCAATAGTGGAAACTACATAACTCTCCCCTCCAACCCTATTTCTAAGATTTTTAAAAAATTTAATCTTGTCATCTCCCATTCTTCTTTTGATGACACAACCAAGAATCACATCCTCCCTCATAAATAAATCACCCTTCGTATTTATGGTGCCCCCAAAATCCATAAACTCAACATTCCACTTTGACCAATTGTTGACACTTCTCACTCCCCCTCCTAAAATTAGTCACTTTCCTTACTAAGTTAATCTTTCCCTACCATGCAATTCTAATTCCTTTATCAAGGAATCTAACCACTTTATTGAATTTGTGATAAAAAGGTTGAAGACCATGAAATCCTAGTCAACTTTTATGTGATTGCTTTATTCACTAAAGTTCCCCTAGCTAACTTTTTAGAGTTGGTCAAACATAAAACAAATCCAAAAATTTATTCTCTTGTTGATCTGTGACTTCGTTCCACATTATTCGCCTTCCATAATGTGGTTTATGAGCAACTGGATGGTGTTACCATGGGTTCCCCCTTATCCCATGTTATAGCCAACCTCTACATGGAGTATTTTTAAGATCTTGTCCTCAACTCCTTCCCCCTTAAACCTCATTGGTGGAAATAATATGTTGATGATACCAACATATGTTGGCCTCATGGTGTTGAGCAACTTGACCTTTTCCACTCACACCTAAATAGCCTAGTCAATTGCATTCAATTCACCAAAGAAGTTGAATCCAATAACCAAATTCCTTTTCTTGATTTCCTCTTCATTACAAAAGAGGATAGAACCCTTGCTCGATGTGTTTATAGAAAACCCACACACACTGACCTCTACTTGCATGCCTCATGCCACCACCACTCAGCTCAAAAATTTGGTGTCCTTAACACACTAGCAACTCAAGCCTTTTGCATCTATGATGAGGACCATATTGAGAAAGAGCTTGCCCACCTCTACCATGTTTTCAAGCTCAATGGCTATCACAACAAATGCATCCTTAGAGATTTCAACCACGCCAAAGTCCTAGCTAATCCCTTACCTAGATCTATTTCCCAAGCCTTGCAATTTTCTACCCTCCCTTATGTCGAAGGCCTCTCTAACAAGATCTCAAAAATCATTTGTAAAAAAGGTACCTCTTATGCTTTCAAACCTGTCTTCGCCACCAAAAATCTCATTCCTTCTACTAAGGATCCCCTTCCTTCCCTCCACCACTATAGGGCATATAATATCAATTACTCATGTGGCATCCCATACATTGGATAAATAGGTGGAACCATCGACACCATAATCAAAGAACATAATATTGACATTAGGCATTATTGTTTCACCAAATTTTCCTTTGTTGAGCACTCCCACAATAATAAACACCACATTTTCCTTAAGACCACCAAAATAATTTTCAAAGAAGATAAATTATTCAAGTGTAAACTCCTAGAGGCCATCATCATCAAATCCATACCTCGAACCTATCTAGGGATGATGGGTGGCATATTAGCCCAAGGGAAACCTCTCTTAAACTCCCTCCCCTCACCCCTCGCTCTATGATCTCTTTTTCACCCTTCATCATTTTCTTGGTCTCTAAATTCCTCCCTTCATTCCCTTCCTCCCCACCTCTTTCTCACTTCCTCCCCTTCCCAATGGATCCCCCTTTCTAGGTTGTCATGCCCCCTCCCCCTCTTTTTCTTCCCCTATCCTCTTCTCCCCGCCCCCTTCATTTCTTGGCACCTATTTGTTTCCCTGTTTCTTCTTATGTCTTTAATTTTAAGATTTTTTTTGTTTTCCTCTCATTTTTAATTTCTTTTTTATCTTTTTTATTTCTATAATTGATTTATATTTATTATTAATATAGATCAATTATATATTTTATTTCTTTCTTTCTTTGCTTTCTATTTCAATAATTTATTTTCCCTATTTTTTTCTTTTTTTTTACCTTTATCTTATTTAGTCTATAATTTTTGGTTATATATTTGATTTATATTTGAGTTTCTTATTAGTCTTTTACCACTTTTATTTATTCGTTTATTGTTCAATTCATGTTATTCTTTTTATTTTTGTTCATTTTGGTTGTCCATTTAATTTTCATTTTGACAATTTGTTTTCTTATTCTTATGCTCCTCCTTTGTCTTTTTTGATGAATTGTCTTTGTTGATTATTCCTTATCATAAATGTTAACTTTAAACTTTGAGCCATTTTATTATATTTATTGTTTTACATCTTCTCTTATATTATTAATATATATATATTTTTTATTTCTCTTATTATTTTCTCTTATGGTTTTTATCAGTATGTCATTTTCTTTCCTTCCCCCTCATTCATATATCTTTATTCCCTTATGAATTAGTCTCTTATTTTACAATAATTATTTTATTATTTCAAAAAAATTATTTCATTTTATTTATTTTTTTATGATAGTTTAATAAAAAATTAAATCTTATGCAATTGATAGAAATTTTTAATGATTTTTTCTTATAAAATTATCTTTCTCTAATGAAATTTTCTCTTATTTTTCACACTTTTTATATTATTTTAATATCATTTTATTTATTCACATTATATTAATATAGCAACAAGTCTTTTATATTAGATAAAAGGCTTTAATTTTTACTCATTTCCTCTTTTATTTTGCTCACTACCTTTCAACCTTTTTTTTCTCTTATTCCAATTTTGTTTGATTTATTAATTTTGATAATTTTATTTTTTATAAATCCACTATAATTGATATTTGTATTTTTTCTTTTTTCCTATTATCAAATGTAATTATATACCTCATTTAATTGATAATTATTTTATTTTACGTTATTGTATATTTTTATTTTTTTTATAATCTATGTGTTTTACTTATAATTATTTATTATCTCAAGGATTTTTGCTTGATTATCTTCGACTACTAATATCGTTAAATTTATTGTTTATTCTAACCTATATTTTTCATAAACTTTTGCACTCTTTTTCTAATATTTATTGTCTCCCTAGCTTTGTTCTTACAAATGTTTTTTCATTGTTTTTAGAACTTCAATTTATAGGGTTTGGATAGTTGTTTAATTTTTCTTTTTATGGTTGACTTTTTTGTTAAGGTTTTGACTTTCTTTTTTAATTGTTAACTTTTTTTTTTTCTTTTTTTTTAATTTGGTTATTTTTTCCATCTAACCTTCCTCTCCTTTTAAGGTCTATTCTACAATCCAATATTACTTTGTTCTCTTCCTGATAATGGATCACTAGGTGTGATCTGAAAGGTCGATCAAAAACCACACACATTTGAATCTAGAAGCTCAAATATATTTTTCAAATTTTATTATGTAGTTGGATTTGTTAGATTAAATAATTATTGTATATACATGACTTCTTATCCATGTTCTCACTAGTATTTTTTATACAATATCTAGTAGAGGTTGAATTCAAAATAGCTTAGGTCAATGACTTTAAGTCACCCTTGTTTACCATAACTGTAGTATATAAATTTATGTGGTTCATGCTAGATAAGAATTATTTCATTATTGTATCATTGGCTCAATTATGTTTTTTTATGGTCTAGGGGTCTACCTTGATTGGGTAAAGCATCTTGTTGTAAGAAAGAGGTCATGAGTTCTAGTCTCCCCCATCTTTGTGGTATCGAAGGGTGTATCACACTAACATCATTGATCATGTGAAAAAAAATTTCCAAGTGCACTACAGTTTGTAAAGGCTACCTAATTCCTTTTTATAGGCATCTAATAGAGAGTACTTTGCTTAATCATTGCATTGCTAGGATGTCATGGATTGGGATAAGAGCAACCTATATATACATTCAATTTAAATTATCAATAAACTATAGAAATTTATAAGAAGAAACTTAAAATACTATCTTAATTTGTAACATATATTATTTTATAATATTTATTTTTGAATAAATATCAATCTAAGATATTTTCAGAGATAGAATGTAAATAATTTTTAATAATGATTTTAGCTTTTAAAATATATTATTATCTTAAATATTTTTTTAATATTCAAATACATCAATTTAGAAATTTAATTAAATTGATTTTTTATTTGTGTAAGCTTTAAAAATCATTATTACCTATTGTTTTAACATTTCACTTTTTAAAGAAAAGAAAAACTAGAATTTATTAAAGAAGGTGTTCTGCACCTTGCATAACATAAATTGTACTCAGCTCTTCTCTGCAAGTTTCCTGCTCTAGTTATTTTTTTGAGTTTTCAACCGTTCTTGTGATTGGATTGTTTCATCTAACATTTGGGAGGGGATGTTGGGAAGGCTCCCCATTCCAAGAATGTTATCTTCTTTTCCATCACTATGCCTATGGTGGCAGTGGACAGTCTAGTTGTTCCCCATATGACGTCCCCTCCTCGTATGTTTGTCCTTTCCCCTAAGGAAAAGACTAAGGGTATTTCTAGAAAGTCATCCATATCTCCATCTTTTGGGCTTGACTCTTTATTCTCTGTGGAAGAACTAATTTCCTACATAGACAAACTAGTGGGTTGTGACTCACCAACTTCAAGTAAAAGGTTATTGGAATCTACTTCGTGCTTAGTGATTGGTAGGGAAGTAGATGTCCTAGAAGTTCTAATGTTGAAGGCTATGGACAATCTAAAGCTGGTGCTAGTAGGAAATTTTTTGGTGTATAGGCCAAATATGGAACTATTTCATCAATGGGTTGCTTCCACTTGGAATATGAAAGACAATGTCACCATAAATGTTATGCCAAGAGGTATCTTCATTTTCTCCTTCATGGTTTATGAAGATATGTTGAAGGTTTTAACTAGTGGTCTCTAGTCTTTTGACTTAGGGTTTAAAAAATTTCTCTTCCCTTGCAAATGGAAAATGGGCTTTGATCCATCGGCTGACCTAGGTGCTTGGACTCTAACCTGGGTCCACCTTATAGGAATTCCTGTAGAGTTTTGGGAGATAGGAATATTAAAAGGTATTTCCAACTCCTTTCGTAGTCTTCTGGCTATAGATAATATTACTCAAGAGAAATCTAGACTGGCGCATGCCCATATTTGTGTAAATGTGGCAGTGAATAAGGTCTTACCATCCTCAATCCCACTTAAGTCTAAATTTGGTAACTGGACCCAACCCCTGGAATATGAAAATGCTCGTATCTTATACCAGTTGTGCAAGAATTTTGGTCACCTCATTGACTCTTGAGGAAACAAATCTGTTGAGGGTATTATTGCTAAGGAGAAAAATCTAGTGGAGGAACACCCTGCTAATGAAATGGCTTTTGGTGCTCAGCCTACTACAACTCCTATTTAGGAGGTTTCTATTCTCCAACTAAAGGATAACCCTATCCAGGGAAAGGATTTTATTCCTAAACCTCTCGTTGTAACTAATGAATCAGTTTTCATGAACCTTGAAGTTTATGCCCCTATTTCTAGCTTTTCAACCCCATGATTTTTGAAACTGGTGAAGACGAATGGGGGGATGAATTTAATATGGATAATGAACCAAACATGGGATCTCTTATGGAGGAAAAAGTGCAGACTTCCTAGGAGAAGGTTCAATTTTTAGGAGTGGGAGATGAGCTTGAAGAAGGTGAGTATGTGCACCCCAAGACAAACTTTTCTTTGGAGCACATGCATTTCTTATTCCAAAAAGGGGCAAGAAACATGAGAGACTCTATGGCTTTACTGGGCTTTCCTCTAGGGTCTAGTGATAAAGAGGATGGGGATGAGTGGTCCCAACCACCAACTAAATCCAAAAAGAAAAGAAAAAATGAATGTTGGGGGGTGGATAAGGTAGGAAGACCTTCCCAAAAGGATTCCAAAACTAAAGATATTGTGAGAGATGTGGCTATTGGAAAACAAAGAACCTTGGACTCGATCACAAGGTTGAAGCCTAAGAAGAAGTAGTTTTGGTTGCTTCTCTGAGGATAGGGTGGTGCTATATTTTTTTTTACCTATGAAGTATATTTCCTAGAATATAAGGGGCTTTAATAGCCCATACAAATAGTTTTTGGTTAAAACATGTATTGGCATTCTCCTCCTTCAGGAAACTAAGATGAAGAAAGAGAATTTTGATAAGGCTATTTTGAGCATCTAGACTAGCGTGAATAATTTTGTTAGTGAAGTTGAAGGAGCTTCAAGAGATATAGCTACTCTTTGGAATCCTTCTAAATTAAAAGGTACTTTTTTTCTACTAGTAAGAACAATCTGATGATTACCCTTGAAGACATTTCTTCCTAGAAGAATTGGAACCTATAAATATTTATGCCCCGAATTTGAGTAGGGAAAGGATTTTTCTGTGGGAACAACTAAGTGATGCTATTTCTTATAGAAAATATGACCATTGGATGTTGGGATGGTATTTCAATTCCCCTCTCCTTCCTTCAGAGAAATCAGGGGGGCAAGATGACTATTCTGATAGCATGATGGAGTTGGAAAATTTCTTAACTCTACAGGTCTTATTGATATCCCCCTCCAAGGAACTAAGTACACTTGGTCCAATAGAAGGAATGGAAACCATCTAATCCCATTCAAATTAGATAGGTTTCTGATATCTGCCAATTGGAATTTTATCTCCCAATTCCTATCTCTTTCATCTCTCCCTAGGTCCGGCTCTAATCATAATTCCTTGGTGTTTAAAAGAAATGTGGATTATAATATGGGACCATTCCCTTTCATATTTGAAGTAATGTGGAGTCTCCACCTGGATTTTTCTACTATTGGTATTAAAACATGGTGGGAAGAACCTATAATTGGCACTCCAATGTATTGCATGGTGGAAAAGCTTAGTAGAATAAAGCAAAGAGTGAAAGGGTGGAATAAGGAGACCTTTGGTAATATCTTTGAGATAAAGAACACCCTAGGAAATATATTAAAATAAGTACAGGATATTATGGAGGTTGGTCAGATGGATGAAGAGATATGCGCTAAGGAAAGAGACCTCAAATCTCAATGGTTTAAGATAAACAAAAAGGAGGAATTATTTTGGAAACAAAAGTGACAAGTCCAATGGCTAACTGAAGGGGATAGGAACACTAAATTCTTCCACCAATCCACTTTGAAACATAGAAGAAAAAACAAGATTAGATTTGTAGTACCCCCTCCAGTTACTACTTTATGAATTAGTTAGTTTGTGTTCATCTGCTAGTTGTGTAGCTATTTTGGATACTATTTTGTATTGCCTTTAGTTACGACATTGATGTTATATTAGTTGTTAAACTTTGTGGATGATTTATCGGATATGTTGTTTATGAGTTTTAATGTAGTTATCATGATGCAATTGATGTTTATGATTTAATGATGCATGTCAGTTCTGGTGAAGAAGACAACGTAGCACTACTCACTTGTGAGTATCCTGTTGCATTGTGATTCTTCTTCATGGTGTGTTTTTTGATATGTGATAATATGTTTAACATGTGATGTTTTATGCAAATATAGGTACCGGGTATCGGCTCCACCTACTTTTCAGGTCTGAGCATACCCTAATCCAATTAAATCATGTTGATTCGGAGATAGTGTCTGGTCCTCGTGTAACCATCGTTCTTTGTCGAATGAGTATCCAATAGTCGCCTGTTGTCATGTGTTGTTTTTCCTTGTCGTGTCAATTTGTTTGTGTTATTTTATTTGAAAGTTAATTACTGTTTAATTTAGTTAAATGGCTAATATGTTGATATATTGATTAAATACAAATTTCTTTAAATATTAGAATAAACGTTTATGTTATGTTTATTGTTTAATTTATTAATTTAAATTAAGCAAGTCATTTGATTAAAAGAAAATGTGAAAATTGTAAAAAGGTATTTCTTTAAAAGTAATTAATGAGTTACTTGTTTAAGTGAAAAGCAAGTGTTTTAAAAGAGTTAATTTCGAAAAGTTAAAATATCTGAAATATGACCTGAAGGAAAATATCTTTGATATTTAATGTTTTTAACTGCATGAGAAAATTTAGGAATGCATTTTTACTATCACTTAAGTTGTGACTTGAGATAAGGGATTGCATTAATTAGCCCTTAGGGGTTGTAATTGGATACACGGCATTGCACGGGAGAATTTTTTTTGGCACGGCAACAGCTTTGAGAAAATTTTGTACGACAATCCTTCTGAAAAAGTTTTCACGATAGGAAATAGAGAAGCTTCAGATTTTGTATGCAAGCACAATTTTGGGTAGGATTGTCAAGATTTCTTTGTCAAAGATTTGGTGATTTTGGGCAGATTTGACTGGAGCATCAGATTTTGCATCATCTCAACTAACAAGTTTTATCAGTTTTTCTTCCTTGTTCTGCAATTTCTTAATTAATAGATTCTGAAAGTACGCTGGGAAACTAGGAACTGCACTAGAAAACGTTTCATTTTACTTTTGGTTGTTTATTGGGTTAATGTATTCACCAGTTTAGGTATAATTTCTTGATTGAGTGGAATTTGAGTTTAGACCCAGTAAGTGTTGTTTAGCGTAGATAAAATGTGTATTTTAATAACTAGTTGTAAGTAATCTAAAATTGTAAGCATCGACTATGGTCATGCCTCAGGGAATTCTTTCTTGTACTCCATAAACTGAAAGTTTGTCAGGATAAAATTTAGTAAATCAAACTGTACATATGCTATTATGTTAAACAAAGTAGTTTCCATCCATACAGCCTACGCTGTGGACGAAGAAGGTAATTGACTGGTGTTTTGTAAAACCTTTTCCTCATATACTATGAAATTTAAGCCATTGCTTGAATGAGAATTTTTGTACGAAGTTGGGTTTGTTGGTTATGCATTTGTCTTTGAAACCAACTTACGAATCCTTTATACAGGAAGGTGTATTTTTTAATTTATTATTACATTCTTCGATACACTGAGCACAATCAAAATTGATAAACATTTATATGAATTAAACACAGATTTAGATGTTATCTACTTGGTAAAATTTGCAAATTCTCTTGGATGCATCAATGAGCCTGTAGGTATGAATCTGCTACTTTGTTGGCCTTGGTTTTGAAACCGAAGTTTCTCCTAAGTCACCAGTGGTGCTCTCTTTGCTCTTTCGAACTCCTTTATTACTATATTTTGTCTGTGGCACTTAGCTATTTGTAAAACATAGCTGTTGGGCTTTAAATCCTCCACCATATACCTGTGTCTTGGGGTTTATTTCACTCTCGTTTTCATCGGTCTCCTTACTTTTGCACCATACCACATCTGCCTGTTTCTATACAGATGCTTTAGAATGAACATAAATCACAATATTGTTAATATCCAACAGGGAATTAAAATGGTATTTCTGGAAATACTCAATCTATATTCATATATGATCCTTAGAAACCATCGGTCATGGGTGTCCCCTAGATAGCCAACATGGACATGGAGGTCAACTGCACACGCCTAATGATCAACTATATATGTAAAGCAATAAGGATTACTGAGGTGTGAGGTATGTACAACCCTCATCCGCTAAACCTGCTTGACTGCATGTGCCTCAAGCACAAGTGAAACTTACATTGAAGGATGCACCCTTGAGGGTTTCAATAAATCCAAGATTTTGAGAGCTAATAATATTGAGTTAGTCCTACTCTGTAACTTCTTTATTCCATCATTTCCTTGCTAACGTAATCCCTGTTTAGAATTTCAACACTGGTTTCCTTACTCGCTCAACCATTGTACTGACTATCAAGACATAACATTGCAAAGCTGCTTGGTATGGCCAGTGTTGCTCCTTATAGATGTCCTCTAAAATCGAATCAAAGTTTCTAATTAATTCAAATCATTCTTTTTGCATAGTATATTCCTTTTGTGTGGATAGATGATCCAAGGTATCTATGTGTTCTTCTGTCATGCAATGGATAATTTCGATACCAAAACTGCGAGTTCTAAGGCTTAGTATTTAAATGCTTGTGATATCTAGATGATTCGTAATCTTAAGTTATATGCATTATAAGATTCCTTCTTGTATTCTGTCCGCTCAGTGTTAACTATGTTTAAATCAATGGAGGAAACTCATAGGTGGACGGCCAATAAATTGTACATAAAGTATTAGTCTATGATAATGTTATGCATGTCGGCCACTGTCTGGTAACATGATTCCTCCTACTTCTAGTTTAGAGTAAGTTTTATCTTAAATTACATATGTATCAAGTTAGACTTTAAAGGGTCAATTAATAGTTTTCTATAGATTACATGCATGTCTCTAATCATATGAGTGATTATTGTAGGGAACATAGCGATCTAGACTGATGAGGTAGGGATTTTATTTAATAATCTTAGCAATAAAATAAAATTTATAATGATGTTGAAATAAATGAAGATTGTTGTTTAAAATTTGTTGATGATCCAATACTTGGAATGGTGTTAGTAAATATTGAAAGTTATTAAATAACAATGAGTAGATAAATCTCATGTATAAGTAGATAATATTTAGGATTATAATTTTAAATGAATATGGTATTTATATTGTTATTGAATGGAATTAGACTTTGGAAAATTGAATGTTGCATAAGAATCTTTTGAGTGATTAATTGTTGGAGTTAACAAAATGAAAGAATGAATAGAATTATGGAAATAAATAGATAAGTTATGTGTAAAAAGAGTACTCAGGCTATGAATGAAAATTATTGTAATTATAGTTTTGATTCGCTATTAAAATCATTTTTGAATTATTTTTTAAAAGATAAGGTGACTTTTGGTGTGAAAATCAATGTCTTTAAGATATGAGGTTTAATTATTTTAGATTTAATGATATATATACTTGACATTTAAACTATGATTTAGTGAAATCATGCTTGGAATTATACTTTTGAATAGTGTATAAGGAAGCTTTGTGGGATTGACTGTATCAATTTATCAAAGTACAAGTTAAATTGATTTATGGTATGAAATTCTTGTTTTCCAAAGGCTAGGGAATAAATCTGCACAGTAAAGTGTTTATTCATGTATTTTGTTGATCATTTTCCATGACTTGATTTGGGACTTAGCCATGCATGTTAGGTTTTCTCAATTGGAATAATTATGTATTTATGGTCTTGTCATGATTGAGAAGGTTATACTCACGATTTTTCTTTATGTGCATATTGAATGTCCTATTTTGTTGTTAGTAAGTTATGACATTATATGTGGGAAGAGTGGCTTTTGTTTGGGGCTGGAACCCAAAGTGGTGGCTAGGGTAACCTAACGAAAGTTATTAATTCAGTGAAAATTTTAATAAATGTACCTGGGAATTCATTAATTAAGTTCAGATATATAAATGCATCACCTAGTGCCTTAATGCTCATTTAGATTAAGGGTAGGTTGAGAAGGCCTGGAATGGCTTGTCGAACACCTTGTCTTCTTGAAAGGTAATTTCGACTCCACATGAGTTAATCTAAGGGTCGGGAATCGGTAGAGACTACTAGGGTAACTCTGGAAGAGGGCCGGTAGTCTAGGAAGATTCACCAGGGTAACTTAGAACAACTATGTGATGACACTCTGTCCTGGTGCATGATTGTAGTCCCTTGGGTGAAGTTTACTATTATATTGTGGTCATCTCTGAAAGCTTATGATGTATATACTTTGGTTTGATGTGGTTATGTCGTTATGTGTAGTCAGCCATGTAATGTAATGTATGTTCATTGTTTTGTGTTTGATTGTCTTCTGGACCTATCACTATCTCCTAGCACGGAGGGAGTGGACCTTCGGGTTCCACGCGGTTGGGTGGAAACTGTGCTACACCTTCATTGGTTACTTTTACAAATGACATTATAGCTAGTTCTTGTTACTTCAATGATCGTGATGGTGGATGTTGAATGTGTTCGGATGTGGATATTTGTTGAGGAGATAATTACCCTCTTTGTATATTTACCTCATGTTTATGAGCGTACTCATTGTAACATCATTATGATGTATTGAGATTTATGAGAATTCTCACTAGATGTAATCAAAATATATAATGTCTTGAACTGTATAAGTTTATGGAAATGAATCATTCTTGTATATGTTTTGTACTTGTGTTTATGACTTTAATACTATGGTGTTATGTTCTTATTTATAATGTTTAAGTAAGGTCATTTTGGAATCCTTAAGACATTTTGTATAATCGAATGAGTTAAAAAAAAAATTATTATTCTGATAATTTATTACTTTATGCATTGTTTTATTGGATTCTTTGGCAGAGCGTTACAAGATTGCTCATAAAAGAGGATGGCCCCATGGTTACCACTAAAAAATAAATTGCTCAGGAAGTTTTTAACTTCTTCTCCTCTCACCATATGGCACTTGGCAATTTAAATTAGGTGAATGTTGACTTTCTTGAGGTGATCCCTAAAGTTATTTCTAATCTTGATTTCAAGATGATGACTAATGTCGTTTCTATGGAAGAAGTAAAAAAGGTTGTGTTCTCCATTAAATCCTTTAAAGCTCCTAGCCCAGATGGGTTCCCTCCTTCCTTTTTCAGACCTACTGGGATATTGTTAAAATTGACCTTTCCAATGCTGCTAGGGACTTCTTTAGGTCAAGCAGGCTACTTAACCAATTATATAACACTTTTTTATCCCTTATCCCCAAAAATGTTGAAGCCTCTGCTATGAAGGATTATAGGCCTATTAGTCTTTACAATACGGTCTATAAAATCTTCTAAAAAAATTTGGTGTTAAGGGTCAAACCAGTGCTTGGAAAAATGATTTCCCAAAACCAGAAAAGGTTTTGTCTAGGGAAGAAAGATCCTTGATGTTGTCATCTCCACCCATGAAATTATCCATTCAATGGACCATTCTAAGAAACCTGGGATGGACTTCAAAATTGATATTTCTAAGTCCTATGATAGATTCTCCTAGCCATTTCTTTTTGTTGTTCTCAAGGAGTTTAGCATAGAAGGAAGATTCCTTCAGATGATCTATAATTGTGTTACCTTACCCATGTGCTTTGTTCTGGTTAATGGATTCCCCCAAGTATTTTTCTCTTGTGGCCATGGTCTTAGGTAAGGTGACCCCGTCTGTCCCTACCTTTTTTATGATTGTTTCTAAAGTCCTTGATAGGAACATCCAAAAATTGGTGGACTCTAAAGCTCTAAAATTTGTTAAAGTTTCCTCATCTCTTATCCTTGACTCCCATCAACAATTTTTTGATGATACTCTCATGTTTGGGGAAGCCTCGGTGGGGGGATAAATTCTTTGGAAGTAGGTCCTTAATGACTATGTTGTTGTTTTTGACCAGTGTAAAAAGTATGAAAAAAGCGAGATTTACTTCTTCAATACTAACTAACAAATTAAGGACAAAGTGGTGAAAATTTTGGGATGTTAGGAAGTTTCCTTACCCAATTCCTATCTTGGCCTACCTTTTATTTCTAAGAAGTTGGAAAATAACTAATAGAACCAATTGATTGAGAGAGTTCAAAACAAGCTAGTTGGATGGAAGGGGGAGCTTCTTAGCTTGGTTTGCAAGGTTCAACTGCTCAAAGCCTCCCTTCAGAATATCCTAATATACTATCTATCTCTCTTCAAAATTCCTACTTTAATAGGGGAAAAGATAGAATAGATCCAAAGAAGATTTTTGTGGTCAAGAACAAAGGAAAAAAATAGATTGTCCCTAGTCTATTGGGAAGAAGTGTGCACTCCCAAAAGGAGAGGGGGTTTGGGAATAAGAAGAATATCCTTGCTAAACAAATCCCTCACTAAAAAAATTGGTTAGAATCTTCTTGAAGGCTCTAAATACTAGGTAAAAAAATTCCAAGCCAAGTACTTAAGGAACAAGAATCTTGGCTATTTTATCTCTATGTCTAACCTGCCTAGTGGTTTTTCTTTATGGAATTGTCTTATTAAATTAGAAAATGTGTTTAAACTGAGGATAAGAAAGAGAATTGGGAATGGTAATAATACTGATTTTTGGAAGGACCCATGGATAGATACTTCTACTTTGTCTTCAATAGATGAACTAAATCCTCTCAAAAAAATCCTAAATAGGATTTCTGGAAAAAAGGTTCCCAACTATATTAACTAGGAGATGGAGGAACCTAATTGGAAGGAGTTCAAAATGATATTAATGAGAGATATTCTAAGAGGCTAGAGATAGTTCAACTGGGACCCGATTCTTCTAAGGTTGCATAATCTAATTGGGAGGCTAAGTGGTTTTATAGAGAAAGGGAAGATGGATGGCTTTTGAAAGGTAGATCTTCAGGTTGTTTCTCGGTCAAAAAAGCCTATGAGGAATTGTTGAAGCCTTTGGATGTCATTACTGACCATTTATGGGATAAGGTGTGGTTAAAGAACTTGTTTCCCAAAATTAACAATTTTTGGTGGACTACAGCTCATGGAAAAATTCTTACAATTGACAACCTAGTTAGCAGGGGATTCCAACTGGTTAACAAATGCTCCCTTTGCAAGTAGGAAGAGACGTCAATTATGCACATTTTCTTTCATTGTGAATTTACAAGGGAGGTGTGGTCCTTATTTTAATTATTTTTTTTTTATTGGGTGTTTCCTCTCTCAATGAAGTTATTTATAGAAAGCTAGTCGAATTGTCCTTTTTTCCCACAATGTTATTGTTAACCTCTAGAACCAAGTTCCCCCCTTTGTTACCTAGGGAATATGGAAGGAAAGGAATAACATGATATTTAGGGAAGTGGATAGAAGCAGTTGGGAGGTAAGCTTGATAATAAAAACAAAGATTAAGGAAAATATAGAGGTTGGAAGATATAGTTTTTCCAAAGCATGGCCTAACTACAAAGAGATGAGGATTAAGAAAAATTGGGGCATAAGGAAGGATCTTACTAAACTCAATTGTTATACAATGTTAACCAAAATGGATATGGTTTGGAGTCATCTATAGATGGATTGGATAAATTATAACTTTGATGGGTGTTAAAAAGGCAACTTGGGTGGTGCAGGAGCACCTACACCTTGTTGAAAATTGAGATCTTGAAGGTCATTTAAGGTGGTAATAGGTAGTATAGTGTGGGTTTTAGTTGTTTTTGTCTTAATAAGGTCTAATAAGACCATTGAAATGTAATCAAGGGTTTTTAGGGTCACTTAGATGAAATTTTTTTGCTCAAAATTTCAATTGTTGACATAACAAGTTGTCAAAATGCAGTTTGAGAAAGTATGTAAGGGCAAGGTAGTTCAAAAGTAGTTAGAGGTGTATGGTGGATTTTTTTGTTTGGAAATGTATTTAAAGGCCTAAGAAGGCTTGAACAAGTTTTGGGGAGGATTATATTGAAGATTCCAAGCATAAAATAATACATTTTTCTAATAAAACTCTATGTTTTTGATAATTTCTCGGGTTTGTATAGTCATATAGCCATTATCATGATCTGAAATTTGTGCCATAATATGGTAACATGTTTTGATACTCATCTCCAATTTTTTTGAGGGTCTCTTATTAATTTTATAGGAAGATCTAAACAAAAACCTTGTGACTACCTATATAGGCCAACAACGTCAACTTTTGAAGTTTATTTAAATGCGAAGCCATTCCTCCTACTGTGGTGACTTTTTTCTCAAATTAATGGCCTATATCATGCTAGGTTAAGTTGGTTTGGAGTCTAAATAAAGTAGTTTGGTTACCTTGGAGTGATGCCCTAGGGCTGGGCAGAGTAATTTACATGTGAAATTGAGTAACTAAAGCATGATTTTGTTGAATTTCTAATGGAATGGTGTAGGTAATGGTTTAGGGAGTCTGTGAAAAGTAGATGAAATGTGTTAGACTATTGATTTAGTTTGAGAAGCCCAGGAGTTCGGTGTTTGAGTAAAACCCTAGGTTTTGGGGTGTAAATGGAGGGTTTCATGGTTTTGTGGTATAGAGGTCTGCAATCTGAGAAATAGTTGGAAAATTTGAAGTTTAGGGACACAATTTATGATTTTCTAAAGAGTCTTTGTGATTACAAGGTGTTTAGAGGGTACTTTTTTTGTAAAATAGGGCTAATTCTAGTAGCCTTTTTGCAGGGTAGTTTGATGTTTCTCAATGTTGGTACAAGCAAACCTTGTGAGGTCTTATAGGATAGTGTTTTGGAATCTAAGACAAGTCTAGTCTGATTTTTGGATAACCATTGTATGGATTTCTCTAAAATATAAGCCCTTTTGTTGATATTTGAAGGATACAATCCTTTTGTTATTAGTTGATTCAATTTGGGTGACTGTGATTTTCAAGGGTTGATGTCTTATTGAGGTCTAGTCATTTTGGGTCTGGTCATGAGTTTCTCCACTTTGATCTGCATCAGAGTGGTATCAGAGCAAGGGAGTAGGTCTCTTGTGAAATAAGGTTGAATTTTTTGTGTAATAAGAAGGTAATTGGGGGAATCAAAATGCCTCCTAAGGGGAATGATGTTGCAAGGAAGATCAACAACCATGACAAAGAAATAGAATCCATGAAGTAGGAAATTGTTGTGATGAAATCTAAAGGTAGGGTTCTTTTTGAAGAAAGTGATTCTGAAGAGGAAGAGACCTCTAGTGAAGAAGAGGAGATGGATCCAAATGATGTGAGAATGATGAAGCTTTTGAAATCTATGAAGAAGGATGGACATGGAAAAATGGATGTGCCTATGTATGGAGGAAAAATTGAAAATAAAGAGCTATTGGATTGGCTAGGGGCTTTGGAGAACTACTTTGAGAGTGAAAACATTGATGAAGAGCATAAGGTGAAGAAGGCTAAAACAAAAATGAAAGGACATGCTTTGTTGTGGTGGAATTTTGTGCAAGATGAAAGGAAAAAACAAGGAAAGAACAAGATCACTTCTTAGAAGGGGATGAAGAAAAAATTGAAATGAAAATTCCTTCCTTGTGATTATAATGTTCAGTTACTTAAGAAGTTACAGAATCTTAGACAAAAGGAACTAGATGTGCAATCAAATACTAAAGAATTTTATAGAATAAGTATAAGAACCAAGCATGAAGAAGATGAGGAAGAAATGGTAGCTATATATTTGAATGGTCTAAGGTATAAAATTCAAGAAGAAATAAGCTTGTTGGCACCAAAATTAGTTGAACAATGCTTTCAAATCAAAATCAGGGCAGAAGAAAAACTCAAGAGGAGGCAAGAGAAGGCAGCAAGAGGAAGAGGCAACACTTCTAGGGGAAGAGAAACAATTTCAACACCAAGGTAGACCAAGGATTACCTTGAAGATGCTGATAAGAATAAGGATCTAGCACCTAAAGCAAGAGGAGGATGGAGAGGTGGAAGAACTAACTTCAAACAAAGGAGATATTACAATGAATCCTTAGGAAGGTGTTATAGATGCAATGAATTTGGACACCCATCTTTCAAGTGTCATCAAAACCAAATTTTAACTTCAAGTGGTGATAGGAGTGAGAGAAGAACTCAATTGATCCAAGAAGAAGAATTTGAAAGTTCAAGCAGACCTGCAAAACCAGAGGTGGGTGAAGCACTCATGATGAGAAGAAACTTGTTGCAAGCACCTAAGGAGGAAGATATGAGCCAAAGAAGGAGTCTATTCAAAACTTCATACAAATGCAAAAGTAAAGTGTGTCAAGTTGTTATTGATTTAGGTTCTTAGGATAATATGGTGTCTAGGGAGATGGTAGACAAATTAAATTTAGAGAAGATACCTCATGTAGCACCTTACAAAGTTTCTTTGGTGAATGATAGTCAAACAATTGTAGTGGATGAACAAGCATATGTAGATTTTTAGATTGGGGAGTACAAGGATAGGGTTTTATGTGATGTATTTCCAATGGATTGTTGCCATTTGCTATTGGGGAGACCATGGATATTTGATAGGAGGTCACTGTATGATGGTAGAGAAAAAAATTATTCTATTGATAAGGATGGAAAAATATTTAAGCTAACTCCTTTGAAGGGAAATGAAAGAGATAATGGTAAGACTAAAATTGTCATTTTTGGTAAGAAGGAGCCTTTAAGGCTTGAGGGCAGCAAAAACAATGTGTTTGCAGATATGTAGCAGGTTATTGATGCTAGGACAACAGGAAAAGCACCAATGAATGATGTAGGGATAGTGAAGAGTTTGATGGTTACAAAAAGTTGAAGGAGGACTTATGAAAAACTATGAAACAGTCAAGGTGAATGATGGTAAGTTTGTAGGGAAGCATGTAAAATAGGGTGGAATGATTGAAGAACAGTTTATGAGACAAGGTGGAAATACTATTGGGACCATTGTGTGCCCTATAGGTGAATGTAATGCTGCAAAGAAGGTGATATTTGTAAGTGTAGGGGTTGATAAGCCTAACACTGCAAAGGTGCATGATATTGATAGTGTGAAAGAACTAAGGACAGTGAGAAAAGAAAAAAATGAATAAAGAAACGCAAGTCTAATCATAGAGAGGGCAAAGCAAAGTATGCAAGGAATGGTGGAAATTACAAGTGTGTAGATGAAACCAAGAAAAAGATAGAACAAGGTAAGGCTAATGTTTGTGTGGTTACAGGTTTAAGGACTAAGATAGCATCAAATTTTGATCCAGGTATAAGGATGGGGTAGACATCAAGTTTGAACATGATAATGAAGACAAATTTTAACATGAACACAATCAAGAGGGTAGAGAAGATCAAGGGAACTCCATGTTTGAACCTATTGAAGAAGGTCGTAGGTCTGAGGATGTATGGAGCAGTTCCAAGGTGTGGAATACATATCAACTCTTGTGACAAGAGTCTTCTCTGTGGGGGTGTATGGTGCAGGAGCACCTACACCTTGTTGAAAATTGAGATCTTGAAGGTCATTTAAGGTAGTAATAGGTAGTATAGTGTGGGTTTTAGTTGTTTTTTTTCTTAAATAAGGTCTAATAAGACCACTTGCAATGTAATCAAATTTTTGTAGGGTTACTTAGATGAAAATGTAAAAGTTGCTCAAAATTACAATTGTTGACATAACAAGTTGTCAAAATGCAGTTTCAGAAAGTATGTCCTAGGGAAAGGTAGTTCAAAGGTAGTTAGAGGAGTTTGGTGGATTTTTTTGTTTGGAAATTTATTTAAAGGCCTGAGAAGGCTCAACAAGTTTGGGGGAGGATTGTATTGAAGACTCTAAGTATAAAATAACACATTTTTCTAATAAAACTATGTGTTTTTTAGCATTTCCCAGGTCTGTATAGTCGTACGACCATTATCATGATCTAAAATTTGTGCCATAATGTGGTAACATGTTTTGATATTCATATCCAATTGTTTTGAGGGTCTCTTATTAATTTTAGAGGAATATCTAAATAGAAACCTTGTGACTACCTATATAAGCCAGCAAGGTTAATTTTTGAAATTTATTTAAATGTGAAGCCATTCCTCCTACTGTGGTGACTTTTTTCCTTCAAGGAATGGCCTATATCAAGCTAAGTTAAGTTTCCTTAGTGGTTTGGATTCGAAATAAAGTAGTTTGGTGTTCTTGGAGTGATTCCCTAGGGTTGGACAGAGTAATTTACATGTGAAATTGAGTAACTAAAGCATGATTTTGTTGATTTTTTTATGGAATGGTGTAGGTAAGGGTTTAGGGAGTATGTACAGAGTAGATGAAAGGTGTTATATGTATTGATTTGGTCTGAGAAGCCTAAGAGTTGGGTGTTTGAGTAAAACCCTAGGTTTTGGGGTGTGAATGGAGGGTTTCATGGTTCTATGGTATAGAGGTATGAGGTCTAAGAAATAGTTAGAAAATTTGAAGTTTAGGGACACAATTCAATACTATCTAAAGATCCTTTGTGATTACAAGGTGTTTAGAGGGTAATTTTTTTGTAAAACAGAGCTAATTCTAGTAGCCTTTTTGCAGGGCAGTTTGATGTTCCTCAATGTTGCTACAAGGAAACCTTGTGAGGTCTTCTAGGACATTTTTTTGGAATCTGAGACAAATTTAGTTTGATGTTTTGATAACCATTGTACGGATTTCTCTAAAAGATAAGCCCTTTTGTTGAGATTTGAAGGATACAATCCTTTTGCTATTAGTTGATTCAATTTGGGTGATTGTGATTTTTAAGGGTTGATGTCTTATTAAGGTTTGGTCATTTTGGGTCTGGTTGTGAGTTTCTCCATGTTGATCTACATCACTGGGATTAGCTAGGGTAGGGGGTCTGCTAAGAAACCACAAATGGGAATGCATAGTGAGCTTTGGTGTGAATATGGGTGTCTATTCTAATAATAAAGTTGAAGTTATGGCTACATTAGGGGGCTTCAAAACTCTCAAGGAGCTTGGATTTAAAAAAAATATAATACAATGGGATTCCAAGCTCATTGTGAATATTTTGAATGGAGTGGTTGTGCCACCATGGGAGCTAAAAAATATAATTGAAAAATTCCTATCCCTAAAGAACTACTTCACCAATTGGATGGTGCAACATGTCTATAGAGAGGGAAACAAAGTTGCTGACTATGCCACCAATGTGGCTCTGAGTTATACAAGGTGGAATTTTTGTACAAATATTAATATTTTAAAGTATTTAAGAGACTTGATATTAAATGAAAATTTTGAAAATGATTACAATATACAAATATGATATGCTGAAGTTATGCAGGAAGCATGGGTGTCATGTGGTGTTTAAAGGATTATAGATTAATGATGATATTGGGGGTATGGGGTTGTATTTGATGATCTCAATAGGAAGTAAAACTGATTATTATTCACTTCTCGAGGTGACCAATAATCATATGGAGTTTTTTAATTTGTTAAGGGGTGTCATTTTGAATCATGTCAATTTTCCTTGTACCTGCCATTCCCAAAATTGTAAAGTTGTGTAAGGTATGATACTTAATGAAGATTTTTAAAATTGAAAGAAAAATGATGAGTTAAGGGTACTAGGAATTATGTCACTCAAGGAAAACTTTAGTGGAAAATCTTCACCAATTGGAAAATTCTAGAAATCGTCCAAGTCAAAATTGGTAAAAAAAATTTGCACCCAACAGGTGCCCAAATCACCCAAATTTAACAAACTATCGGTCTAATGCATGTCCATTCACCAATGATTTTTTTTATGAGACATGTTTAAGCAACAAATCTATCATAATAAACTATGCATTTCAAATGGACCGACTAATATTTTTGCTTGGAATCTTGGAAGTGTGTAATAAAACACCTACATATTCACCAATACTATTAAAGCATTGTATCAAGACCCATTTCACCAATTAAAATTTAAAAATAGTTGCTTGTGAAGACCCATTTCACCAATTAAAATTTATAAATAGTTGTTATGAGGACCTATTTCACCAATAACATTAAAAAATAATTACATTTAAAGACACATTTCACCTTGAAAATTACAACGTATCATTATATAAATGTGCAGGATTCACCAAATTTTTAATATACCATTTAAAAATCCTGTGGAATTCACCAAATATGGATTGATATAAATACAATCGAAATTGTCATTTATTCTTACATATTTTGTTCAATTTTGAAGTTCTACTTATCGATTCAGAAGTTAGGGAAAGCCAAAAACATAGACTTAAAGGTGAGTAATCATTTCTTCATAGTGTTATTAGTTATAATAATAAGTTTTCTTTATCTCTTTTCCATTCTTGCTTCAATCTTAAAGTTAAAGATGATATTGAGTAGGGAATGGGATCTATATTCTCTGTCCTTAAACAAGAAGACATTTTTTCCAATTTTTATTCAAAGTGAGAGATCGATATGTCAAGCAACAAGGGTGAGGCTCCTACTGCTCCTTGGGGTGGTGAAGAGACTAGGAGGCCATGAAAATTCCCAAAACATAGAAATAGAGGGGTACCATATAGTATTACTTTGGAATTGCCAAAGCTTTTGATCCATCAGATCAAGATGGAGCTACATTATCAAATCTTCCACCAAATATTAATGAAGGCATTCACAATACCTCACCGCCACGAGAAGGTCAAGTTGAGATTGTCATTGAATTAAATCAAAATGTATCAAATGAGGATGGCAACATCATAGAAGATGTTCCAAGGGATAACCTAGGCATGGTTAGATAGAATGAGATAATTGACTTAGATGAGGATGATGTTAGTAGCAAGAAAAGAAGAATAAAATCAAGTTTGGGGCACAAGTGGGAAATGACAAGGAATTTTCAACTTGGTTGGTTGTCAAAGTACCCATTCATTGTACCATTGGGGATTGGGAAAGAAAATGATATTGAAAATGAAAAATTGGCCAAATTTACAATTTGTAGTTGGAAATGTGGAAGAGACAAGACATTGTAGCTAAAGATTGACATTATAGAAAAGAATATTAGTAAAGTTTATGAAAAAAAAATCATAGACAGAAAGGAACAATTAGTCATATGATGGAAATCAAAGGAAGAATGTCTTCATGCTAGGTATGTCATGGATTATGAAGAGCATGACCAAAGAATGTCAAATTTTGTTGCATGTAAAGGTACACTTGAGGTTCAATTTGGAAAATAAATGGAAGTAGAAAATATGTCAAAAACTATTCAGATGAGTGTTTTTTTTCATATTTTGTCCAAAGGGCACATCCTATGACAGACTACCTAGAATATTTTGGTTTATTATCTTATTTGAATGTTCCTCACTATCCCTTCTCACATTGGTCAGTAAATGCTTGATGGGAATGGGAAAACTGTCTTGCTGTAGTTGAAAAGGAAGATTTAAAAGAGAAAGTAAAAGAGTCAAATTTATTTGCATTATCTATAGATCAAAGATACTATAGTAGACAATACTTCTTGGGTTTGTATGCATTTGTATACTATAGAATAACATGTTCACCAAGCTCATCTTCTTTATGTTTATAAAATGAAGGATAGTCCAACATCACAAAATCTATTTGAACTAGTCAAGAAATCTTTGAATGAAATTGCAGGTATGGATGAGTTGACAATTGCCAAAAAGTTGGTGTGTGTAGGAGTTGATGGACCTACAATGATGCAAGGTCAAAGGACTAGTGTTTTCACAAAGTTACAAAGTACTTGTGCACCATACATTCTTGGCATTCACTACATGGCCCACATAATGAATTTAGCATTCAAAGTAGTAAGAAAGTTTCCTACAGTATCAAAAGTTGAAAATCTATTCTACAAGATTCATGCATACTTCTAGCGAAGTCCCAAACATTTCACATAATTTCAAAAAAAAATTGAGGGAATAACACCAAGAAACAAGCTTCTCAAGGATGTCAATACCAAATGGATCTCCCTACATGGACCATCACAACAAGTTATTTAAGAATACCAATCCTTGATTGGAGTGATGTACAAGCATCGAAGCAGAGTAGACAAAGATCTTGACCTCTTACATAGGTTAAGCAATATAGAGACACTCTTGACTTTAGCTAGTCTTATCCCCATGTTGGATGTGATGAAAAATCTTGTGAATAAATACCAAGACAAAACTATGTATATTAATGAATATGCCAATCCACGTAAACATACATGCTTGGCCCTCGATCATCTATATCTAGATTTAACACAAGAAGGCCCAAATTATTTCATGTGGTAGAAAATATTTTATTTGAATAATTCTAATAATTATTTACATTTTAATGCAAGCAGGAACTTACGTATTTGTGTACGTGGATATGAGATACTAATGTACCATTGTAAGACAGCCAGATGCTCTAGCAAAGAAGTAGTTGTTAAGGAGGAATATTTTAACGGTATTGTTAAATCTATTAGTGATAATTTGAATGAAATTGAAAAATATCTTCCCTTAGAGATTCGTGAAAGATTCCCTCAACATGAAATACTTGAAGCCATGGGTATTGTATATCCTCAATTTTGGGAAAACCGAGATAACCCAAAATATTTTCATGATCAAGTAAAAATCTTGATTGAACAATTTTTGAAAAGTGTAGCATATAATGAGCAAAAAATAGAAGGAATTTTAAATGAAGCTAAGATTAGAAAAAAATCTAGGAGTTTTTGCAACAACTATGGGGTACCAGTATAAATCCATGGGCATGGAGAAGGCCTTTGAACCAAGATCAATAAAAAAGGTTTGGACAAACTTAGGTCAGAGTGAAATATTGTGTGATTCAATATCAAAATATTTCAAACTTGCAAATTTATGTCAAACAATGATATTGGGGTCGGTGGAGGATGAGATAGTTTTTAGTACATTGGGGTTTTTGAAATCAAAGTTAAGAAACAAACTAGACAAGAATTTGGAAAATTACTTGAGGTTGAAAGGAACTATGTATAATGTCTTTAATTTTCCTTTTGAAAGGTCACTTGTAATTTGGAGGTCCACATTTTAAAGAAGAAGGACCAGGTTGTGCAAAACTCCAATTCCAAATGTTGGTACTGGTGGTAGTGGGACTGTTATAGATGACATCAACACAAATCACACAATGAATTTTGAATTTGAGACATGGGCCAAAGAAAATGAAGATCACAATAAGAATCAAATTCAAGACGACTCTTACTTTATTTGAAGATGAACGTTAGTTTAAGGACCCTGACTTCATTTTGGAAATGGAAGAGAATTAGCAGCTTTTAGGTATTTATATTGCACTTCATGGATCAGTTTCCATTGTTCCATACTATAGTTGTTGATATTTTATATTATATTCAATGAAATTGTGAATCATTGCACTTCATGAAACATATTCCAAATTTTAGTTGATGAGTTTTTGCAACAACTATGAGGGACTAATATAAACCCATGGACATGGAGAAGGCCTTTGAACCAAGATCAATAAAAAAGGTTTGGACAAACTTAGGTCAGAGTGAAATATCAAGTGTGATTCAATATCACAATATTTCAAACTTGCAAATTTATGTCAAACATTGATATTGGGGTCGGTGGAGGATGAGATATTTTTAGTACATTGGGGTTTTTGAAATCAAAGTTAAGAAACAAACTAGACAAGAATTTGGAAAATTGCTTGAGGTTGAAAGGAACTGTGTATAATGTCTTTAATTTTCCTTTTGAAAGGTCACTTGAAATTTGGAGGTCCACATGTGAAATAAGGACTAGGTTGTGCAACACTCCAATTCCAAATGCTTGTACTGGTGGAAATGGTTGTGGCATTGGGACTGGGAGAGATGACATCAACACAAATCACACAATGAATTTTGAATTTGAGACACAAGCCAAAGAAAATGAAGATCAGAATTGGAATCAAATTCAAGATGACTCTTTTACTTTATCTCAAGATGAATGTTAGTTTGAGGACCCTGACTTCATTTGGGAGATGGAAGAGAATTAGTAGCTTTTAGGTATTTATACTGAACTTCATGGATCATTTTCCATTGTTCCATACTGTAGTTGATGATATTTTATATTGTATTCAATGAAATTGTGAATCATTGCACTTCATGATATTTTATTTTATATTGCACTTCATGAATCATATTCCAAATTGCAGTTGATTTTTTGCAACAACTATGAGGGACCAGTATAAATCCATGGGCATGGAGAAGGCCTTTGAACCAAGATCAATAAAAAAGGTTTGGAAAAACTTAGGTCAGAGTGAAATATTGTGTGATTCAATATCAGAATATTTCAAACTTGCAAATTTATGTCAAACAATGATATTGGGGTCAGTGGAGGATGCGATAGTTTTTAGTACATTGGGGTTTTTGAAATCAAAGTTAAGAAACAAACTAGACAAGAATTTGGAAAATTGCTTGAGGTTGAAAGGAACTGTGAATAATGTCTTTAATTTTCCTTTTGAAAGGTCACTTGCAATTTGGAGGTCCACATGTGAAAGAAGAAGGACCAAGTTGTGCAACACTCCAATTCCAAACGCTGGTACTGGTGGTAGTGGTTGTGGCATTGGGACTAGGATAGATGACATCAACACAAATCACATAATGAATTTTGAATTTGAGACACGGGCCAAAGAAAATGAAGATCAGAATCAGAATCAAATTCAAGATGACTCTTTTACTTTATCTCAAGATGAACATTAGTTTGAGGACCCTGACTTCATTTGTGAAATGGAAGAGAATTAGCAGCTTTTAGGTATTTGTACTACACTCCATGGATCAATTTCCATTGTTCCATACTGTAGTTGATGATATTTTATATTGTATTCAATGAAATTGTGAATCATTGCACTTCATGATATTTTATTTTATATTGCACTTCATGAATCATATTCCAAATTGTAGGTGATGATATTTATATTGTATTCCATGAAATTTTGATATTTTATATTTTCTATTGTATTCCATGGTATTGAATTTGATATGTCATTCTGCATCATTTTTAAAGAACAACACTTATCACACTAAGTTTATAAATTCCTATTGTATTTCCATTCTCACAATCTTTGATAAATAATTGAAATGAATATTAATCCATTCCTTGAATAGAAACTAACAGTTCAACATCCACAACTTATAAGCTAATAGAAGCTAACAGTTCAACATAAATAACTTTTAAAGGCATCCACACAACTTAAACAATAAAAGCTTAAACTACCAAATCACCTAAATTATACTGAGAAATCCTTATGCATCCATCACCATAAAATATTTATTCACAGATAAACATTCCACAACAATGAAACTAACCAAAAACCTATCATTCCAATAATAGATAATCCACTGGAAAACTACTCAGCAAAAGCACAATAAATCCACACACAATAACTCAAAGATTATGTATGCATGAACTTCACCATTGTCTTTCTATATTGAAATAACAGAAAAGCAATAAAAATAGCAGAGTTTTTTTTTGTCTTGATAATAGTTTCTTGAAGAGTTCTGCTTTATAAATTAAAATAAAAAGCATTTGAAGTATCAAGAGATCCAAATTAAAGCTGGTATTGGCATGGTGTGATGGTTTATAGGTGTCATTTTTGTTCTTGCCACCAAGGTTCTAACCCCGTTGGGGTGGTATTGTTGAATGGTTGTATCTGGTTCATAGCTCCAGTCAAAAGCGTTTACCCCTTAATAAAAAAAAAAGAGCCAAATTAAAGAAAATAACATAAAAACTAAAAAATAAATAGTGGTCCCACTCCTAGCACCAACTCCTTCACTTTCAATTATTTCCACCTCCTGCTCCTTCAGCAACACCTCTTGTGCCTTTACTCTTTGCTTGTATTCCCGATACTTGGTGACAATTAGGGTGATATTTTTACTTCATAGATTCATGGTGATTTTCATCCTCATCCTCATCTTGAAAGTACATAGTCAAACTAAGCTAGCCTTTCATAGATGTTCCCACTTTCCAACTTATATGCAGTCATATAGGTCTGTAACTTACTCAATTTTCTGAAGGAGTTTGTAGTGGTTTCCTTGAGATCAACTACTTCTCTATGATACACCTCTTTAAATTCCCTCAATATGTTTGCAAGATCTAGTACATTTTCATTGAACCCATCTGTGAGGTCCACTTCAAGATCATTGAATTTGTCCTTGATCTACACCAATATGTCAAAGTATGTTTCTAACACTTTATTGATTTCCTTTATATAATCTTCATATACTATCAATTTCCACTCCAATGAATCATACCAAGTAGGATCAATTTCTTTAGGTTCATCCACCATTTTTTCTCTTATTAACAAAGAGTGTTCCATGGAGACTAGTTTTTCAATTTCCTTTGAAAGAAAAAATGTGCTACCATGTTCTCTCTTGATCTGCTAGAGCTCACCTACCAGTTCCTTTCTTTTATCAGACACATTAACAAAGAATTTCCTAAATTTAGTAATGTGTATAATGCCATCCTAATAAAGCCATTTTATCCATTCATTGGAAGCTTTAGCATAATGTAAATTTTTCCTAACCTGTTGCACAGTGTTAGAATCAATACCTTGAACATTTGATCTTGAGGCTTCCTCAATGGTCAGAGTCACAATTGATGAAATAATTTTTTTAAAGAAAGATTATGAGATTGCAACTGAAGATTCTCCCTTTTTAGTTCTTTTTCTCTTTTGATCAATGCATTAACAAAGTAATCAACATGATATACATCACCTTCAAAACTAGATGGCCCCATATCAACATGACTAACCTTGTAGTCAACTTTTATTATCTCATTACCATTTAGGTCCTTTACTGGATCAGCAATCTCCAACAGTTGATGCCTAGTAGTGGAATCAGTGACAATTTGTGACATCCTCTTAGCATTTTTGGGATTTTGGTGACCCTACAACACAATGGAAACTATATTTACTTCAATTTTCATTGTGGTAACATTCTTTCTTTTCTTCTCGACTTCTTTCTTTAACCATGTTGGGGAAGATGCCACTAGTACTATTACTAATCCAATGTCTCTACTTACAACACTTACCTTTTCTTCTTTTTTAGTTGATGGAACAAAATTATTTTTTTAGTTGACTAAACAAAACAAAACAAAAAAATCAGTTGCTTGAACAAAAACAAAAGTATCTCATGGTGGAGAAGGGAGAACTTCAAAGAATGTGGGAAAATAATTATCATCAATTATTTTTTGAAAATTCCCTCAGATTCTATAGGCACTGGTTTTTCTTGACTATCCTTTTTCTTAGGTACCGAGGGTACACTATCCTATTCACAAATTGATTTTAGCTTGGCCCTAGTGTCTTCTAGCTTCTCAAAATCTCCTCCTAACTATGATCTAGTGCCAGACAGCCTAATTCACTACTTTCTAGCTAATATATTTATGACAAAGGCATGTATAGTCCCTTGCTCTTTTCTCTACGAAACTCTTTGCTCATGGGGAGAACCCGCACCTTGGTGCCATTTTCCATTCAACTAGACTAAAGTTCTCAAAATAGGGGAAGAAAGGACCATTAGGTCTGAAACTTCATCCTCTGACCAATTAATTTTATACAAGGGCTTACCAACAAGGGCCCAATATTTGGGATCAATGATCACTAAGTCTTCTTGTGCATCTTCTAGAATATTGAAAGAAATACAAAAAGCTTATATTTTCCTTAGGGTCAGTCTCATGAAATTTTTTCTATACACCTCACTTTCATCTATATAGTCTTCCCAAAAATCTTCAATATCAGGGCAATGTTCATAGTTGCTAGCTCCATACAATTTTTTCTTAACATAGCCCTTGCTATCAAAATTATTTCTCATGGGAAAACACTAAAAATTGAATTCATTTAGGACTTTTTGCACACCCCTAGCAATATTATTACTTTTGCAAGAAAATGAAGGCATGGATAGTGGAAAAGCATACCCCTTCTTTCCCATGTTTGAATATTTAACATTTACTATAGCTATTTGCCAAAAAACTTTAAGAAAAACTAGGAAATCACTTGGGTAACAGGGAAATTTCAATGGAGCCTTCTCAAAACCTCCAATTCTAAGATAAGTAAATATGTTGAACTGAATGTAAAAACTTCTAAACCTCAATACCAGAGCAGTTGCTTCAGGTGAAACCTGAAGCTCAAGTCTTCCATCATTTTTTCTCATAATTTTCACTAAAAATGCATCATTAATGTGATAGAAATTTCACATTCCAACCTCCTTAGTGAGTTGTGGAAAATTTCTATACACAGGTGTGTCCAACATTGGAGACCTTTGTGGTTCCAACCCTACCTAGATAGCCTCTTGACTGGATAGAATGTAAACTAGGTATGAGCACATGTGGAAGGCAACCGTTTGCCAGAAATTTATCAATTGCTCATTTAAATGATAACTAATAATCTCATCCCACTCAATGAATTTATTTTCACTACAAATCAATAGAATAAAGTAGCACATCCAAAATTTAAAAGATTTTGAATATGCATTACCAACCACACAATGTAGTAAGGTGATAGCATTTGAAATTTCATCCTTAAATGAACCCTTTTAAGCTTTGATGGCAACTAAGACTTACCCTTTTTTGTCAACTTCAACCAATTCCTTGCAATGGAATTTTTGTACCATTCCTTATTCATTCTAAAAAACTCATCACCAATAGCTACAAACATTTCCTCTATATTTTCCCTCTTTGGAATGCCTAATGCACAGGAAATCACTTTAGGAGTAATTCTTAAAATGACAAACCTGTCCATAGCTCTAATTTCTTAAGTCTCTGAAATGTAGCCCCTTGTGCATGTAATCACTAGGTCAACGCTTTGTACAGCCTCAGGAAAACCTCCCATTTGTGCCAAACCACTTTGTAGAACTTTATAACCTCCCATTTGTGCCAAACCATTTTGTATAACTTTATCTTCCAGTGTTTTTCTCTCCCTTTGCTATAGGTGCACCAAAAACTCCTCCAAATTGATGTTCCCAATTTCAATGTCCCTCACACTAGACCAATGGTTTTGAATTCCACTATGCATGAGAGAAAATTTGTAGAGATAGAATGTTTTCACTTGAGAAGTACTAGTGTTGGTAAACAATGATAATATAGGATAAATATCTAAGTAAAACTTTGACACCCACCTATGTCATTATTTTTTACATGACATGCATTAAATGTGGCATTCAATTTCATTCCTCAAAAATATATCCTTTAAACCTACATGCTTTTTGAAATTTCTTCAAAAAGATAACTCAAGGTTAGTACGTACATAGCATTCAATGAGATGTTAGATGACAACACCTTTGAAATCCAAGATAAGTCCATAATGTCGTGTGGTCACTGAAACTTGGAACCTTAGAACCAAAGTTTGAAGTTTCAAAGTTTTCGAAACCTTTGACCCACCGACTATAAAGATGACCAACAAAGACTTGCAACTCAACAAAGTGAACCAAGTTGGGCAATTGGGAAGTTATGAAAATTTATAACTCCATGACAAGGTTATTATAATCATAGGACTAGTGACTAAGGTTAGGAAAAGTACCAATACCACAACATTTAGTGATAGTAACCACAACAATGAAACTAACCAAAAATATATCATTCCAATAATAGATAATCCACTAGCAAACTACTTAGCAAAAGAGGAATAAATCCACACATCATAACTCAAATATTATGTATGCATAAACTTCACCATTGTCTAAGTCCTTCTATATCAAAATAACTCTCTCATCCTCCACTAACTACAAAGATGACCAACAAAGACTTGCAATTGCAACTTGACAAAGTGAACCAAGTCGGGGAATTGAGAAGTTATGAAAATTTAGAACTCCATGACAAGGTTATAAAACTCGGACGACTAGCACATAAGCTTGTTTATCTCCCTTATTTTGAGTCTTATCATCTCTCCAGCTATAACATTTTACGTGAATTATTAATGAAATTTGATCAATGATATTTCATTAATCTTGTTTGTCATCATGCATTGAATTTGATGTATGTTTTAATTTTGGCTTTGGTTTAATGAACTAGTTAAATTACCTTGATTAAAATATGAATTCATATAATTTTTTTGTGGATCTGATAAGTAGTCATGGAGATTGAGTATTCATAAGTGAATTATAATGCAATTTTACTAAGATTATGGATGCCTGGAATTAAGATCACCTTATAGTTCATATTTTAATTGTGTTAAAAGTAAAACTTGAACATGTACTCAGCGATTCATCACTCAACTCAATGCTTAATAACATATTAAAAATAGTATTAGTAACATATAAAACAATGAACATCATCAATCATTTAATGTGTATCTATTAGTTGAAACCACTACCAAACTTTTTCTTCAAATGATAAAATAAATAATACAAATAATTGAACATCAACACATTACTGAATTTTGAATTTACTTTTTCTATTTATTATCACATGAAGGAATACATAGAGGCATTGGCAATGCAAAATATTGCTCAAATACAACTCTATACAGAGCTAAGTTGGAACTTGGAAACTCATATTATCAAAAATCAAATCACTTCATCACCTTTTCTAGCAACTTCCACTCTTCAAGTGGTGGAAATGTCATTAGTTCTAACTAATGTTGTTTGACTTGAAAATTTGTTAACAATTCATGATTCAAATTGGAACCTACCTTAGATTCTTTAGTCAATTTTGCATTCAAGGATAGCAATGGTTTGATGGAATCCAAATAGTTCATCACATCTAGGTTTTGAGGAAATTGGTCCAAATAAATCTTCCTTCCATCCTCCATCTTCTTTCTGAAATCAATCTTTCCAACGAATCACTCATTTGTGTCAAAAGCCTTTGGAAAACCAAGCTATGTGAAGTTCCTTACCTTTTCATCCAAGTTCTTCATCTTGTTTGCAACGAAATTCAAATATCCCTTTGTTTCACACATTCTCAAACACTTTTCAATGGCAGGTGACAACGTCATTGATGTAGCAAGCTGATTAGTAATCCCTTTTGATTTCAAAACATTGTCATTGGCTTTGTAGACTGTTTGTTGAATTTGATTTGTTTATTACTCTAATGCAAGCACATTTTTGTTGTCCACTAAATATTTGTTGAGCTTCTTATGATGTTTTCTAATAGCATCAATCAATTGAAACATGTTACACAAATGATCAATCCTCTACAAATTATTTCATCCTATATCTTTTTTTTCATATGCCTCATTGTTTCTCTACAAAAAGAAGATAACTTATTTTGACAAGAATTAATTTCATTTTTTTACTTCCATCAGCTTTGACTCCAATCTTTCATTTATTTTTCTCTCCATTTTTTGTTCCCATTGTGCATTTCCATTTGCAATGCTTAGTCTTAATTTTTCTGAAGTGGATTTTTCCCCATCATATTCCTTGTTGTTCTCATCTAATATTTGCTTTAGTTCATTCACTGCAGTCTCATTCTGCTTATCCTCTTTGCTTGTTGATGTAGAGGTAGATTTTTTTATTATTTTTCTGATTCATTTCTCTTGTTATCTGTTTCTTTCCTCTTTGTATTTTCATTTGCTAGGTCTTCCTATAACTTTTCAATTTGAGTCAACAACCTTTCTTTCTCTCTATCTTTCTTTAGCAATGATGTGTACACCAATTCATTGTTCTTCTTTAATACATTAATTTTGTCAATATTTCTGAGTCTAGAAAAATCTAATTGAATATTGTTCACCTAGAATTTAGATCGAGCCATCTAATTTGTTGGTTTGTTTTGAATTGTGGGAACAAGAATTGTGTACTCCATGATTTATTTATTTGTATAAAATGTGGGTAATACCATGGTTGTTGCAGGCTCTAAAGTTATAGTAGACACACTCTCCATTAGTTGCTTCTTTTCAATTGCTAATGATGTTGCAACCAAACTAACTAGTAGTGGGGGATTTCCTGGGAATATAAATCCTTTGTGGTGGATCCACTAGTAGTGTGACTTGCACCTATCAAAATCATTTGCCTCTTCGGTATGCCTTCATCACTTGGTATTTCTATGGTATATTGTAATGTTGTCCTCTTATGTGTAATTTTTTGTTGTAGCACATGTTGACCACTACTAGTACTAATACCCATACCATCACCACTAGAGGCAGTGCCAGTTGCACTAAACTCTCCACCATGGGCATGTCCTAGTTGTGATTATGTCTAACCATGAGGATGAGGATTTGAAGCTCTAAAAAATTGAATTGTTTTAGCTCTACTTGTTTTCCCTTGGTCTACTTTATCAACTCCAAGGCCAGATTTATCAATTGGTTTTTCATGTTGTACATCTATTACTATAGGAATTCCTTGTCCTTGGGACCCCAAACCACCACCTTCATAACCCCTTTTTTCAGCTATGGTTGCACTTGAAGTATATGCTTCTTTTGTGGCCTCACTTCAACCAAGTTTGAAATTGACATGGCATTGTTCTTCCCTATCATCATTAGATTCATCATCACTTTATTTATCTTCTCATTCATCCAAATGCTCTATATTCCACAATTTTCTAAACTCACGATCTTCTTTGTTATCTATATACTCTACAAGAGCTCTTGGATCACCTAGTTCCTTCCTCATAGACCAAAAGGAAATAATTTTTTATCGTGACCAGTTTTTTTCTGTAACTTCTTTCTCTAGAGAATCTAGCATTTTTACTCTACTAGATGGTTTATGAATTTTTTCATAAAAAATGTTGTACCTCATAATTGTCTTTTGATGCAATTCTATAATTTTTGCAAACAATTGTTCAAAATAAATACCATTCTCAGTAGCACTTTTCTCCATTGTTATTTTGACCTCATCCCAAGAATCCTTGTTTCTCAAGTTTTCAAGAAAGGGTTTACTTTGATGTTGAATTCTACTTGTAGAATTATTATTGAGCACAATCATTGATTTAATGGTGCCACATGGATCATACTACTAGTGACAGATAGCATCAAAATAAATAAAAATAAAAAGATTATGTTCCACACTAAATGCTTTTCTTTCAAATGTGAACCCTCCACATGAAAAAGGTAAAGAAGGAAATAAGCTCTTCTTTTACTAACTGACAAAGTGTAGTTCATCAGTACTTTGCATCTACCTTACATATTCCAATGTAAAAACCCTTTATGTCACATGTATTGGAAGTTTGTATGGTTGCACTCCCGATCCATAAAATCTTAGCACAATATATTCTTCCATTAAGTACCAATCAACCAATTGTATTTATTTTCCTTGTTAAATGCAATTACTACATGACATAGGCAATCTAGGCATTGGAGTATTTGTAATTTCTTGATGCAATGGAGCCAAAAAGTATTCTACAAAATGATTGTAGTTCCTTAGTGAATAATTCATCCTTATTTCAATGGTCCATTCATATATTGGATCCATTTTATTTTCCTTAGCATTACTATAGGAATTTGAAGCTTGTTGATCTGAAACATTCCTCTAAATTTGAATAGAAAAAGATAGCACAAGTAGGTTGTGAACCTAAATGTCTTGGTGGAACCTCCTTTAATCATTAAAAATTGTTTATGCGTGGATTCTACAATGTGCTCAATAAAATTGTATTTGACATGTCAAACACCATAATGGATATTATACACCATTTCAAGGAGGCTTGCATCCACTTCCAAATTTCTATCTAGTTTGAGGAAAAATGCTAGCATGGAAATAGTATCTTGAACCCATGGTCTAAAAATATCTAAATCATAAGGAGGATTATGATCACCTTTCAATTTTTTTCTATCCTGAACAACTTTATTTAAGAAAGGATTTTTCTCCATTTCATCCACTACTTCATAATCACTAGCAAGCTTTTCTAGGTCAATGTGGACATTTCCAAATTCTTTGGTTGTAAACCCCAACACTTTTCCAAGTTCTTCTACATTAATGGATAACAATTCTTCTTTGATATCTTTATTAACAATTTTTCTTTTGTTATCATCATAATTTTGGGCACAGACCATGATAAATTTTGGGCAAGGGAAAACCTCATGTAACATCATGCACCCTAATCCAATTACCCACAGGGTATGTGCAAGACCATCATGGAAAAAATAGGCCCTTAAGTGGCAAAAAATTCAGAAAAATTAGAGTTAGACAATTTGACATAAAAATTTGAATAAGTTATCTATATTATTTCAAGAATATGTAAGAATAGAATTTGTAGAAAATTGAATGTAGTTTTTAAACTACTAGGTTTTTTAAATCTATTTGGTGAAAATTTGAAATTTCAATGTAGTACTTAAATTTCAAGGAAAAAATAATTAAATGTCTGTCTAACCACCCTAACCACAAAAAATGATAATATTTTTTATAAGATTTTAGATATAAGTAGAGGACTCATGTCCTGATGTGATGCATATTTTTTGTAATTTTTTCCAAGTAAATAATTAATTATGAATTTTTCTTACAACTTTTAAAAATATAAAAACTCATATGTCCGACCACCTTAACTTGGTCAAAACTTCATGAAATTCAATATTTCTTTTAATCCTATAGTATGCAAAGCATAGAATGTGATGCATGTTTCGATTCAAAAATGTGATATTGTTTGAAAGCTATATATGTTTTCAATCTATGATTAGTTAGGACTTTAGTCGTAATTAAAATAGAAAATGAATAATAATTATTTATTAAACTCAAAGTAAAGCATAATTTATATTGGTGGAAATCTGAATCTCCTTTAAAACCCTTTTCGTTTCATCAATTTTGGGTTAAAAAAAAGACGTCAGGCACATACCCATCATATTGCCACTTTTTGGCCCATCATGATCCTGCACATACCCCATGATGCAATAATACTATTAACTTGCATTTTCTTTGCAGCCTTATTTTGAGTTGAAAACCTAAGATCTAACGTACTCCTACCATAGGTTTCAGGATCATAAATATCATGGTATTCATCAGTGAAACTTGGGGTTTTAAGCAATTTTGCATAATGTATGTTTTTATCTGACATTGCTCTAGTGGTACTAGTGGTAGACATGTTGATACAATGTGAAATTGTGAATTCCCTATATTAGTCCTCCTTATTTTTTCTTAATTCTTAAGCCTCTTAACCTTAAACCTAAACTTCAAAGTTTGACAAAATAAGATTTTAAATAAATTCCAAATGATGAAACGTAGTCGTAGGAATTCTTTCATTTACCCAGATTTTGATTCTTGAAAAGATTAATGTTGACAGTCATGGAAAATGGGTTACTAGAATGGCTTTGTTGGAAGTGGAACTGTGGAACCCATAACAAGGTGGTGCACTGCAATGAGCAAACTGAAGACTAAAATATCCCTGTGTGTTGACCCTCAATCACTTAAAAATAAAATCACTTAGCAATAGAAAGTGATTTATTTTTTTAACATTAAAGTGAATGAAACAAAAATATCTACATGTTGCTTCTGAACTACATAATTAGCACATGAATGACAATATTTAAAACAACCCATTTATGATTTAGTCCTACATGTATTGATAGTAAATTCTAAACCATTAATCTTTGTTAATCTAATGTTTATAGGGTGATTTCAAAGGTTTAAGTTAACAAGCCTAGTGCTTTGTGCATTTCATTTCAAAATTCTACAACAACCATACATCAAATGTTCATCAAATGATTGAGAAATTTATGATATAAATAATAAACATGTGTTTTAAAGTTGTTTTAAACTTTAATGTGCTAGGATTGACATCAAGGCCAAGGGGCCAGTAATTTAATGTTGCAAAGGACTTAATAAAATGAATTACAATGTCACATTAATAGCACAACAATTTGTTTTATTAAAAATAAATTATAATGTCATATTATTACATAGTACAAATACAAACGTAAGCACCAAGCTTCTGATGGACTGCTAGTGAAAACGTAAATGTAATAAAAATGTGTGTCTGAAAAATAAATGCATGGGACTTTTCAAGTCAACAATGCACTCTAAAAATAAATGCATGGGACTTTTCGAGTCAACCATGGACACTGAAAATAAATACATGGGGAATGGGGGGCCAATGAAATTGGGGAAATGGGAGCTGTGAAGATATAAAATGTACTTATCCCCTTTGAGAACTAGACTCATGCAGAAGATGAGGGGTTGTAAAATTACTCCCACGTAGAAGATGTGTCTGAAAATAAATGCATGGGGCTTGCTTGGCCAACCATGCTAGGGAACTAGGAGTTGTGAAGATACAAAATGTACTTATCCCCTTTGAGAATTAAATTCATGCAGAAGATGAGGGGTAGTAAAATTTATCCCATCTACTTCCAGCCTCCATTCACTAGGAAAGCACTTATCTCCATCAGAGATCATCATCCTAGTTCAAAACTTGTTTGAGAAGTCAGGTGAACCAAACCAACTTCTTTCCAATTCCACCCATTATGAACTTGAAGGAAATTGGTCTTTTACTCTATAACTACATAACTAGAGGTAGAAGAATTTAGAGTATCCCCAATAATACCACATCATCTTCTTCCTGAATCCTTATTAAGTTATTAACCCTACAAAATGAAAACCCTTATGACAATTCAAACATTGCACTTAATAGTATATCCTTTAGCCTTCAACGAATAATTTCAAAACTTTGTGTTCACTATCCTTATTTATGGGCCAATAGTGTCACCAATAGTGCTACTACCAGTCTGGTCCTTGTGTACACCTCACACATGTCATGCGTGAAGTTGGGTATAGTCATAATTGTGATTCACGCAAACCAAAAAACCAACTTAATCAATTCATGTAACTTAAGCCTTACATTTACAAGTTAAATATTTAATTTGATTGACATCTAGACTCTAACAACCTAGCTACATGTAAACTGTACCTCAAGCTGACAAACTATCAATTGTCAAAATCACCAGTGCCTCTCAAATGATATGAAATCATTAAAAATCTTCATAATATATGATTCTACATCATCATCTATGATTCTATAGTACATCATACAATTTTGAATATAAAGTTATCCAATCAATCGCTCTAGATGTTCATATGGAATTAATTTGCATCATCAGCCACAGTACCACAACCACACTTTCTTCAAAGACTAAGATATGGCATTGATGAGCAATGAGCCTTGATCTCACCATGTATCTGCATCTATGGTTCTAGTGTAATTTTGATGGTTTCAATTTGCAAATCTAGTGCTTCAGAGATTTACTTCCAAAATGCCGCTACAGTCATCCATCAAAAATTCATCCAATGGTTTTGGCTATATTGATTTGCGCTGACATCTAGCTACAAATATGGAATATCCTTCCTACATATGGAAGATTAATTTTTTAAAACCTGGTCCTACGTTCTTCCTAGGTAGACCCTCTTTTAAAACAAACTTTATGCACGTGCATATTTTTGCCACTTAAGTTATGCTATCGCTCATTTCCAAAAGCCTTCAACCCATCGAGTTCATTACCAACATGAGAAATGAGCCTTGATCTTTCCACATGTCTATATCTAATAGTTCTAGTGTTATTCTAGAGGTTTCAATTCAAAAATCTAGTGCTTCATATATTTACTTCTGGAATGCAACTATAGTCATCCATTGAAAATTCATCCAACGGTTGTGGTTATATTGATTTGCGTTGACATTTTTCCACTAAATTTTTTTAATTAGTTTTAGATTATGCTAATTTACCTTTTTTTTTTCTTATGCATTTGAAAATAGGTTTAATTCACCAATGAATATATTTTTTGGTTTAAAAAATACTTTTAATCACCAACAAAAAAAATTCTCTATTTTGAAAATAGGATTAATTCGCCAATGGAAATATTTTCTAGGTTTGAAAATAGATTTTAATCACCAATGAAAATATTTTATTAGTTTAAAAAATTTGCAATTCGCCAAGATTTTCCACAAACTTCTAGCAATTAGAAAAGATTCACCAATTGATTTTTTCCCAAAAAACAAAAAAAATTGCCAATAAAATTAATATTTTTATCAAGAAATTACAAGATTCGCCAGCATTTTACACTTTCATTAAGGGGGGGTTTCTTAAATTTATCCCTAGACTATCACTAGCCTTCACAAAAAGAAACTTCTCCCACATTTTTTATCGGTTATGTTTGTTATTTGGATAAATAGTGTTTTCTACAACAAGGAAAGAAAGTCGAAGGTGTGGGAGATTATGAAGAAAAGCTCACAGTAGCCAAATAATTTGCAAAGTGTTAAAATGGGAGGCCTAAGGAAGGGAACTAAGCCTCCTAATTGATAGGCCCTTAATGAGAATATGGATTTATGGAGGCTTTTCAAAAATGTTGGTATGGTTCCATTCTTTGAATCTCTGAAGGGTTACAACAAGAACTTAATGGCCAAGTTCACCAATTCCTGGAGGAAAGGAAGTGTCACCATTGGTGCAGTGAAGTTTGAGGTTGCGCCAAGGTTCATAGCTGAAGCAACTGGTCTACAAATCCAAGGGATTAAAGTTGCAAAGAAGAGGGGTTGATTTTCAGAAGTTCGTGGACAAATTCCTGCATGAAGGGGAGAACCTTAAACAATTCCAAAATGGGTATGCTAGGTTAGAACTCCCTCCTCCCTATGCTTTCGTTAGCCTATTTGTTGTGCAGTATTTTACTTTAGAGGGAAGATATATGTTGGTATATGCATACCATTTTTCTCTGCTCAATCACATTAAGCATGGAGAGAAAATCAATTTACCCTTTTACTTATTGCCTTCCCTGCAACTCAATATAGAGAAGGGTGCTAGTCCTCCCCTACACCAAGGTCTAATGTTATTATTGTATATAAGTATGCTTTGGATCTTAATCCTCATGGTAACTCTTTGGTCTCTAGAAATGATAATCCCAGCCGCTTTGATGGGATAATGAGGAACTTCCTATTGATGAAACTCTTGTTGTGGCACCTAATCCTTGCCTCCCTCCCTTAGTTGCTGCTAGGAGGGTGCTAATTCCTACAAAGAGCCTATCCCCTATCGCCAATGTCTTGAACTCCTCTACTCCTATGTTGCAAAAAAGAGAGGAAAAAGGTGTTTATGAGATTGAACTCATCAAGGCTACACCAAAGAAAACAAAACACTCGCCTTTGTTGTTGGACCTTCCCAAGACAATGAAATTAAAAAGAGATATTAACCCTAGTGATATCATTAATATATCTAAGGAAGGTGTACATAATGAGGATTTGAAGGAGATTTTGTAGGGGCAAGGGAGTGAAGGAAGAAATGGTATAGGGTCTACCCGCCTAGCTAATGTTGCCTCTAAGGACAAGAAAGGCAAATAGAAAATTATTGTGTGTTGAGGAAAACCTGGATTATGAAGAGTTTGAAGCCCAGCAAGAAGAAGATTCTAAGGATATCGAATTTGTGGACTTTGTTTATGATATGGGGGAAGAAGGATCAAATGATGAAAAGGAAGACGAAGAGGAGAAACAAATTAAGAAAATTGAGGAAAAAAAGAATGATATTGAGAATATGCATGATGCAGGGAATATGGGCATGGAGATTAATATTGAGGACTCAAGCACTGATTTCATGAAGAGTAGAATAACTTTTTTGTAGGTTCAAGTCGATGATATGGAGAAAGTCTTAGTTATGATAATGAAGGTAACTAATAGACTAGTGAGGAGGGTGATGTTGGGAGCTATTTTTGGAGAAACCAAAATTACCAGGAAGTTGAAAAAGAAGAGGAAGCTTGATGCTTAAAGATGTTGGACAGATCTGAGGGACCTGACTAGAGGGAGTACATCTCCCTCATTGGTGAATATGGGGACCTACTAAAGAAAGCCAAGTAATGGCTTCTTGTTGCTACTTTGATGACTATTTTCCTTTTTTTTCATTTTGTTTCATAATCTCAAACTGTTATTTTATAATAGCTCTATTATGGTTGAATACTACCTGGGACATTGTAGATCTAATAAATGGTATACATAGTTTTAAGTTTGCTAGCATAAACTTATTGCTTTTGATTAATGTTGGTTGGAATATGGTTACTGTTGATGCCAAAATTTGATGAGGTAACAGTATCTTATGGGAAACTTAGTTTATGGGGGACCTTTTGTGCTAAACTGAGTGACCTCTAAATTTTTAGAGAAGTCAGCTTCTTCTATAATGGGGGTTTGGAAAGGGAAAAAAATAGATATAATAAAATAAAGTTTAACCTAAGGGGATACGCCAATACTTAATGATAGGCATGATAAATCATAGATTTAAGGGCCTGAATGGTGTTTGTAGTGTTCTAAAACATTAGAAACAAAAGATTGCAGCATAGACAATCCATTCATTGATATAAAATAATATTGCATGCATTCCTACTACCAAGGAGAGTCAATAGACATGTTCTAGGTCAACAAACTTGCATTCAACATATATAGAAGTTCTTAAATGAAATGTCAAGAATAAAAAGCACAGTTTAGAGTTTGATCAAATAGCATGAAAAAATAGAAAGGTCAAACAATTGGCACAATCTGAGAGTTTTTTGTAATAAAATAAAATAACAATAGAGGTCTGGTGTCTTTTACTAAAACCAGTGTTTTCATTCCATTCCGGACCCTTTCCTCATAACAGAGAAAAGTATATATAGTAGGAAAAAACCCCCACCACTTAAAAGAGCAACAACAGAAAAGATTTTGCAATCCCCTGGAAATGATGTAAGAATCAAAACATTCCCAAAGTCGTTGCAACAGAATCGATTTGGAACCAAGCATCCAGTCACTCCAAGCATAGGTGCATCTTTTGAAAATGATGGCAGTGGTCCCAACTAGGCCTAATCAGACAAGTGTCACCCTCCTGTGCAAATGATTATAATACGTAGAGGCTAATAGCAGCATTTAGTTTGTCTGGTCTATCACTCGAATATGAGATCCGCTACTAGGCATGTGGTAGCCTTTTGTTGCCCTTATGAACCTCTCCTTTTTTCTGCTAAGGACTTGCATTAATGCTACACGCATCAAATGGGCACAACACTTCACCAATAGTGGAGGGAACGACCACCAGCCGAGCACAAAAGAGACACGTGGCAGCATTTTGTTGCCTGTGGTTGTTACTTTGTCTCTATGCTGAAATATTTGTAAATAGCATAAATGTAGCAAATGTATACCACAAATAGCAACTATGAGGCCTGCCAAAACCTTTTAGGAATGAGGGCTTTGTGGCACTCGAGTGGAGCCCGATGAGGTAGCCAGAAATCATGATCAAAAGTATGCTACAGCCGCAACACATTGAAGCATAATGGAGTTTTCTAGGGTGCGAAAGGAATGTAAATACTTGGGGTTGCGAGGAGTAGACACATGGAGCAGGAGAGTAGAACCTAGAGAAAAGGCCAAGTTGACTTTGTAGTGCCCGGGCCGATGCATAGAGGAAAATACACTTGAAGGGAGCTAGTTAAATATTCATTAACAGCTTTTGGCACTATCAAGGGCGTTTCGACTAAGGAACGAAGAACCCAAAATTTATCTAGTTTATAGACCAGAGTGCCATTTCATTAGATAATGGAGTCAAAGATTAGAAAGAGTGGCCTGTAGAGCCGACCATTCATCCTCAGATGGTTTCACCATGTTGTGCAAATTCTCTTGCGCTCCACTTAGATCAATAGTTTCTTTGTGAGGCAGTGCATTAGGTAAACTGGCCCCTGCTTCACAATGAAATAGTAGTTGTGCAAGCGGATGAATCACTCCCTCAATGTTGGTCACTGTGGGAGGATGACTGAAATCCCTAAAAGCCTCCAGATCATTTTCCTTCTCTTCTATTTTTTTTGCAATCTGCTCGGTCATGGCAATAGAGCCATCTTCAAGGAATGGGGATGGAAAATCCATCCATTTTAACTCAGAGAAACTCCCCTGTATGTTTTCTAGTGTCTTGCTCATAATAGCCATGGTTTCTTTAGTATGCTAGAAGGTGGAGTGGCAATGGATGAACTTATTTTCCATTTAACCAGCAACATCCTGATCTTCAATACCCACTCTAACAAGGTTTTCATCAGAGACCGAGTATAGCTCGGTGAGCAGATCTTTTGCTTCTGGAACCTTCTCCAAGATGAACTATGGGAACTGCTCAATCGTATCATGAGCCTCCTAGCTTAGCTTTGATGCCTTGGAAATGAATGAGAGGGTAGGTTGTAGTGTTAGGCAAAAGGCTTTAATCTTTTCCTAGTGAGAGATGTACAATTGCCTAACCAACGGAATGATGTTTGGTTGTTTAGGGGAAGATGGGAGAGATATTTTAAGAGAAGCAATCTCTACATCTTTGGAAATGATCGCCTTAGCCAATTTTTCCCTTTTCTTTTTCTTGGATGCTAGTTGTTCCGTAGAGCTACTCATTTCTTTATTCCAATTCTCCTCAGCTCGAGAGTGATTTGCTAAGTGCATGTCTAGAGAATACTTTGTCTCTTGGAGTTCTTCTATTTGAGCTTTTAGGCCCTTAAATTTAGCCTCTTTTTCTTGTATTTTGTGCTCATATTGATCATGTTGTTGCTCCAACGCTTCATTTCTTTGCACCATTCCTTAACTATACTCAAGGAAAAATTGCTCTAGTTCTTTATTCTTCAGTTGTAGATTTTGTTTTGTCTCCTAATTCTTAGACTGTAGCTATTTTACCATGGTAGGGTCAGTAGCTTGAATCTTCGCAAGTTCACCCTAAAGTCTGTTCCTCTCATCCTCTGCTTCTAGTACCCTTTCTATCATACATGAAACATCTGTCTCCAGGGATTTTTCCTTTTTCTCCAAAAAACTAACCCTTTCTCTTGTTGCTTTAAGCTGCTCATCCTTCTTTAGCTGGCAGCCAATTTTAAGTAAGTCATAAGTGACTACCCATTATATTTCCTCCATGATTTCAACCTTATCCTATGGTCGATCCACCTTCATGTTGAGCCCTACCACATATATCTCATAATCTTCTATGTGCATTTCCCCTGAGGCTTGGTTACTCTCGGGTACATGGTTTCAAACTTCAATTCTTGTCGGGCCTCATCATAAATATTATATATTTTTAGCTCAATAGAAGCACTATCATCTTTTTCCCTGTGCTTTCACATTCTACTTGTGTGTGCCTCCTTTCCACAATCAATTTGTGCCATAAATTTAGCTAGCAACGAAACTAGTCCACCTACGAAAGGAGCACCAGAAGGTAGGACATAGGGATAGGTAACCCTCATAGGTGCGGGCATTTGTTTCTTCTAGAGAGTGACAGTTTGCAGGGAGAAGTGGGGCACGTTCCAAAGTTTGGTTTGAGGCCCTACTGAAGGGCTAGTCACTTGTAATGATTGAATTGGTGAATTAGCTATAGGACTCATAAGCTGGGATGGTGGAGGAGTTGTCAATGTGGTGTCAGCCTATTGCGATGGAAGAGGATCCGTAGTAATAGCGGAAGAAGGGGTACTTGCAGGGGGTATGTTTTTGAAAAGAGAGGCAATGAGATTTTGAGCAGAAGCAGTGGGTGTAAGGGTCCATAGAGGAGTAAGGCCGAGTGGAGTGGTCTGTGAAAATTGGGTGAAACCTCTTAAATATTTTGGATTAAAAGTGGAAGGCAGAAGGCCAGTACCCAGGTAAGGATCGCCATTGAAGCAGGGGCAGATACCAAGGAATGAGAATTAAGGGAAGAAGGAGCGAATTTTACCTATTGACTAGTCGATGATGGCTCCAAAATCGTCAGCGACTCCTCCTTAGCCTTAGGCTCCTGGCTAGCTACAAACACTTTTCATCTGGTGGGTTCTTACAAACCTTCTCCAATAATGCTCTTTGTGCACTACCATTTTGTGGGTGGGGTCTCTCGAGCTTCGGCAGCTATTTTTGTTTGCTGTAGTGATAACTTGGTTGGATTAGTGGCCCAAGTGAGTGTATGTGAGGCCCTTGATATATTAAAGTGCACATTCGTGACCACATAGGCAAGCTATCTGGGACCTTTCTCTTTCGGCATAGAGGAGGTAGATGTCACTGCTTCCTCTTCCTACTCTTTGGACTCGTCTTCCGAGTCCCCGTTCTTATTAATACTAGAACTCGGGCTGGGGTGACCCTCATTCCACCATTTTTCAAATTCCTTTCCATCCTTCAGACTATCATAAGAGGCATCCAATTTCCATGTCTCTTGGTGATACTTCCAGAAAACTTCTATTTTTTTAGCAGTCCACTCCTCATCCTTCTTCGACTTATTGTACATGGCGCATTCCATGTGGAAATTATCTTTTGCCACCGCCACAACAAAGTAGAACTTTTTCCATGGCCCTCTAGTATCTTGCGTAGGAATATGCACCAATTCAACAAAATTTTCATCCTTGTCTGCCCGCGGGTTACGCCGCTTCTTCCAGTAAGGTCGAAGAACATGTGTAACTTTCATGTGTGGCTCTGGAAATTCATTGAAAGGGTTGTAATCCCACTTATCATTTACCAGAACTAACCCTAAATAAGCCAATTTATCCTCCAATAACTGGTCCGATTATTTTTTTAACAGAGTTACTGACTTGAAAATCTTTGGACAAGTGAAGAATCCCTTTTTTTTGACACTTTTACTCCTACATAAGGTAAAATCAATGATACACACCTATTGATACATTTCCTATGCAAGCACCCTATCTGTGACATAGGCTGGGAGAAGGAAAGGTTGACTAGTGAAGCCCCACATCCAGAGAATCATGAAATCTATTCCTAAGAACTAGTCATAGGAGGGAGTGAAACTCTGCATATATCCAGTTTGATCCCTGTTGAGCTGGATTATGTCACCTTCTCTGATTAAATCATGGAAGATAAAAGTTATGAAATAGTCCAAAAATGCATAATAATCATATGATATGGAAAGAAAAGGTGTCCACATGGACACTGGCTTCCTCTTACCCTGTTCATCAAAAATTGATAATTCAAAATACTAGGTGAAGAAATCAAGGTTTTGATGTAGAAACATGTGAACTAGGAAATAAAGAAATCTAAACTCTCCCTCCCTTAGGTAATTCTTTATTTTTTGTATCATTTCATCTACCATGAACTCAGCAAAACCATACTAGAAGGTATCCTACTATTTGCAGAATTGGAAGGTCGGTCCCAGTTGAAAAATTTCCACCATCTCATCAGATTCTCAGTTGCACACAAAAGCTAGCATGGACATGGCATCTGCAAATCCTTGCATAACGCAACATGTGGCAACGGAATACTTGGCAGTTTAGCTCTTGGAATTCTTTTCTTACCAATCTCCTCCAACAAGAACTCTGAGTTCTTTTTATCGCCTTCCATGTTTTCTCTCCTTTGCCAGGGTAAAAGGACTCAATGTTCTCTCTTCTTTTACTTGGGTCTGGGATGCATAGCATATGCCAAATGGCCTATAGGGTGATGTGAACTCTTAATTTTCAGCCCTCGATGTAGTGGGTGTTAGAGTTATAATGTTGGATGGCAACGTCAACTATCTCTAGGCAGTAGTGCACCAGCGGGAGCATGTATTGTGGAAGACCACTATACCAGATCTTCATTGTTGTAGATGTGTCCGCCTTTGGTGCCGTAAACCTTGCACAAGCTGCTTCTCTTAAGGACTTAGGGTTTTTTGTGAGCCGTGGATCATAGATATTATCCCATTTCTCCCCAACCCTTTTCTTGTTTCTGCAATCTTTCGACCTAGTCAGCTCTGTCATATAGGCCCTCTTCAACCTGCTTGGTATACCAGGCATAGCATACACCAAATTCTCATAGACATACACATCTTCAGATGACTGTATGGCTGTAAACAACTCTTGGCCAATTTCCTCTTGTATTGGATAAGATGAACTCTTTGAAAATCCTCTTTAGATGAAGACCTTTGTGAGTTCTAGACTCTACAATATTTTCATGGCTCTGGATATGCAAAAAAAAACTTTGCACCTTTATCTTTGGGGTTTGTGAAAAGACTTTGAATCATTAAGCCTTTTCATGCAATATTTGGCTATCTTTTTTGAAGGTGGTAGAAGAAAGCATGTCTTTTGCATTTAATTCGACATGTACCATTAATTTCGCAATTCGTGTAAAATGAACTACTTGCCAGTTTGAGTCGGCGAGAGTTTATTATTGCATTTGACAACTGTGTGATATGTTGTGATTCCCTTGAAACTTGAGCTGGCAATTTTCTTTCTAACCCTATGTTAGTATGTCACTGGTACATTTTGAACCATTTTTCTACGACAGCCCGTCGATGCCGGGTCAAAATTTTGACATTTCAAATGTTGTCAAAATTCTGATGCAAAAATAGCGACGAATAGCCGTCAAAATTCCAACGGGCTATCGTCAAAAAATGGTTCAAAATGTACCAATGTGTGTTGGTAATTAATATTCTGGCCAAAATTATTATGCCAAAGCAAATAATCACGGCCTAAAAAAGATATGGATATTGCCTTGGGCATTGAGAAACACTTGTGAGATGACACAATAGCCTACAATTGTGCGGCTTACTGTCGATGAGCGCCACCTTTTTAAATCTAATTAATTAGCTCATATTAATCTAGCACGCATTGAACCGTACCTTCACAGATGCAACTGGTCCAGAAATGTGAGAAAACATAGGCATGCCTTTCAAGTTGGCATCTAGTTATCATCACGTTTTCTCAAAATGGATTAGCATGTATCTTGTTATTTTTTCTATAAATAGGCCGGTAAGTAGTGAGGAAATCATACTTAGCATTTGAGCAGTGATAGGTTGTTAGCAGAGTTTTAAGCAAGCTTTCTCATAGGCTAGGTGATAGGTAAATTTCAGTATTGGCTAAAAGGTGTAAGCATAGTGTCAAAATCATGGATACTCCTATTCGGCTAACCTCTTATTAGTCACAGACAATGTTTCTAGGGGAGGTTTCTACTAGGCAGCTGAAAAGAATGACCAAGAATAAGCATTCCTTGGTCTTGATAGCCATAAAATGGGTTATGGGTAAGGACTGCATAGAATACAGGACAAGTATCGTATGAATACTAATATATGTTCCCACTTCGTAGTGTCTATGTTAGACATTGGCATCCCCAAGTCTCTCATCCTGAATATAGTTAAAGAAATGTTTCCCAAAAAGTACCTAAATGGACTTGGTGAAGTTTTTGCTCATGTTGCATATGAGGTAGGTCTATCGTCAGCTAGCGACCTTCATTGCTATATCGAGGAAGAAGCGATAGTTGTATGGTTGTCATTTCTCAGTGGATTCTTCCTTCAGACATGTGATGAGCATCAATAGAGGGTTACCCAAGCCTTCCACTTCCTGTTACAAATTTACAATGTGATATCATTCTACGACATAGATTGGTATACCGACTTTAGGAACCTGGTATTTCCCCACCAATGGCGGTTGTGCCGAATGATGTTGCTTCTGTTGTCGAAGAACCTGTTGATGAGGAAGAGGTAGACGCTTCCATTGATGTTTCAATTGCTACCTCTTGTGCCCTTGGATGAAAACCCTCTTTGTTCCTAAACAAAATTCCTCCTAGTTTTCTTTATTTCATGTTGTTGTAGAGACCACCTGCCCTATAGTTGTATATAAGCCTGAAAAAAGGTTATCATTTTTGCATACATAAAAGAATATCTTGAATAGTTGTATACCTTTTTGGATTATGGCTTCCCCAACCATTTTGCAATTATAAAAAACTAAAGAATATATATAAATAGATATATATCTTTATAAAAAAATCCATAGCTCTTTCTTTTATTCTGCATTTCAGTTTTATGGGCTTTTTATAGCATATGTGTTTATTTCTTTACACATGGGTGTGTTTTATGTAAATTAATCTTGCTATTCCACCCTCTGTAATAATGGGTTAATTTTGCATAAACACAAACCAAATTTCAAAAAAGATCGGCCAAAGAAAGGGAAGTAAAATAAAAGCACTATTCACATATGTACCAAAATAGAACTCGGCAACTAATGGAACAACTTAAGATGAATCCCATTATCCAGGATTCCTAAGGGTTCTTGTTCCATATTTTATAACTCGATAGCATTATGCTCCTTGCACCAAATTATTTTAAAGGGACCCTCCCATAGGCTATCAAATTTACCATGTTGACCTCGCTTAGTAGCCCTTTTATCATATTTCGGTACTAAGTCTTTGCACTTTAGGCCTTGGTCGGAAGCCTTCTTGTCAAACCATCGCATGACCAATTGTTGATGGGTTTTCATGGCTATTAGGGAATTCTCCCTTTTTTCCTGTACTTCTAAAAGTTCAGCAAGCCGAAGTTCCATGGCACCATTTTGATCTATCCCAAGGGATTTCAACAATTGGAGTGTCAGAATCTCCATAGATATAGGTAACAACGCCTCTTTCCCATATACCAACTCATAAGGTAAAGTCTTAAGGACTTGCTTAGGAGTTATTTGGTTTTCCCAGAGTGCTACTCAGAGATATTTATGCCATTCCCTTTGGTGTTTGGAACCAATTCTTTTAAGGAGTCAAACTAGGCTCTTGTTTGTTGACTCCACTAGGACGTTTCCTTGTGGGTAATAATTTGATGATGTCTTGAGGAATATGTCATTTGATAATGCAAAGTTACATAACTTTGTTCCTAGGAAAGCTCTAGCATTATCAAAAATGATAGTCTTCAGAGGACCGAACCTTGTCACCAGCTCTTTGAGGAAATCTACAATCTTTGTTTTTGTTGCACTTTTAAGCACAACGACCTCCATCCATCTTGTGAAGTAATCCATGGTGGTCAGAATCCACTTGTGTATGGCACTAGAAGCTAGGCTAATCATCCCAATGAATTCCAAGCCCCATTGCGCAAATGGTTCATCTGCTTCTATGGGTTTGACAGGCATTGCGAAATTCTTCCTTCTATCAGTAGAGAACTGGCATTTTTTACAAGATTTTTCCAAAGAGTGGGAGTCATTAAAAATTGTAGGCCAATAGTAATCAACACACATGATTTTAATGGCAGTGGTCTTAGCAGATAATTTTTGGTCCACAGCGCTATTGTGGAATGCATCAAGGATCCCCTTTGCTTGCTCTGAAGTAACGCATCACAAGAGAAGACCATTGAAATTTCTTTTGAAATGGACTCCCTCTACTAGCGTATATTTTCAATTTTGCAGCTGGTAGTATCTCCTCTTTTAGGTTGAGAGACCTAGCAGATACTTTTTGATTTGCATGAACCTCATTCTATCAGTCAACCAGTAACCCTTTGATTCTGGTTCATTTATCAGGAAAAGCTTCAGTTGCTCTGCTGCAGCGGGTATCTCCTTGTTCTGCGCCATGTATTTGCACAGTCCTCTTACTCTAATAGTTTTAGTGGGTTTGACCTCAATGTCATATTCAAGGATCTTGGTGATCCAATTAACTCTTTTTTTTTTATCTCCCCTTTCATGATATATTTGCGCACACTGGAATGTCCAACATACACAAACACCTTGTTGCAGGAAATTAGATGGTGAAACTTTTTCAGCCCTTCACTATTGCAAAGGTTGTCTTTCAATGAAATTATAATTCGCCTCATATTCTTTTAGGGTCTGGGAGTAGAATTCCACTAGATGTTCTCCCTTTCCCTCATCATCTCTCTAGGTTAGGACAGTAGCGATACTAGACTTACTACTGAATGCATACATTATGAAATCCTTAGATAGATCTGGATTAACCAATACCGAAGCTATGGAAATAGCTTCGTTGACTTTTCTGAAGGCTTCCTGAGCTTCGATCATCCACTTGAATGCCTGATCCTTTTTAAGCATGAGGGTGATCGGCTTAATTATCCCTAGAAAGTCATAAATAAACTTGCTAACAAAATTTAATTTGCCCAAGAAAGACTGAACACCTTTCTTATTCACCAGAAGGGGAAGTTCCTTGATAGCTTTCACCCGTTCGGGGTCAATTGAAATCCCTTCCTTAGATACCACGTGTCCTAACAGCTTGCCTTGCAGTACTTTGAATACACATTTCTTCATATTTAGGGAAACCCTGAACTCTTGGAACTTTTTTAAAACTATTTCTAAGTGATCAAAATGATCATCCTTAGATTTAGAAAACAAAGTAAGATCATCCAAATAAATTAGAATAAACTTATTGATTAGTTTGTTGAATGTGATGTCCATCACCCGCTGGAATGTTGCCCTTGCATTAGATAAACCAAAAGGAATTTTATCATATGAAAATGTCCCCCACTTTGTCGTGAACGTAGTATTGTGTTGATCCTCTTCCTTACCTCGGATCTGATTGTAGTTGGAGAAACTGTCCAGTAGAGAAACAATTTAAGATCCTGCAACCATTTGTAATATTGACTCCATAGAAGGCAGTGGATAGTGGTCCTTCAGGGATGCTTTGTTTAGGTCTCGGAAGTCCACACACAAATGGATATCTCCATTCTTTTTTTGGAATGGGACCAGATTAGATACCCAGGTACTATGCTTGATTGGGAAGACAATGTGTGACTCAATGAGCTTAGTTAACTCTTGTGCCATTAGTGCTTCAATTTTAGGGTTTACTGGCCTTTGTTTTTGTCATATTGGTTTTGTACCTTCTGTTAGCTCAATCATGTGCTGAATGGTATCAGGATCATACCTAGTGCAAGAGCACCTAGAGAGCATTAGGTAGCACTAGGCAAATTTGGAAGCCTAGGAAGAAATTTTGTGTTCTTACACTTTAAGGTCATGTTGACCATTTAATTTTTTGTTAGAGGTGTTAGATCATGTTAGGAGGAAGTTGGATCAGTAACTCATGGTAGGAAGGTTGATTCTCCAACTTGTTTTCACTAAGATCCACTAGGAGTTGGAAATAAAGCCAAAATGTTGCATTTGTGCAATTTTGGCCTATTGAGGTGGTTAAGTCCGAGCAAAGGGAAAGAAACCACTTTTTGAACCTTTAAAAGGTGGACCTCGACTTGGAAGTGAGGTTGGAATAATTTTGAAGTTCGTAATTAGCTTGTGATCAAGAGAGCAGGGATAGTTTAGTGTGCATCTTCTGTTTTTGTTCTTGTTTTTGATTTAGTAGATTAATGGATTGATCAAGGATTTTGGATAGGTTAGAATGTAGTGGGATTCTCTTTGTAGCACTATTTGGTATAGTAGTTAGTTGATTATTCCTTTCCAAGTTCTTTTGTAAATACTTTGTTCTTTCTTCAATTTGTTGTTTTGACTGGTAAACTATGGAAAAGATGGGGTTTTAGTTTGCATTCCCACTATACTTATAGTACGGCCTTGTGGGAAATGTGGCTAGGCCCCATGCCTATACATATATTAGTCTTAGGAGTCTATAGGAGTCCAAGAAGCATGGTGAAATTCTCTTCCTAGGCGAGCTTGGCTATGCCCGGTTAGGAAAGACAGTGCAAAATAGACACTAATGTTGCAGGGGTGTCCACTTTCTGGCAACTCAAGGTGTGTGGTGGTTGCAGGAGGTCTTACAAAGGCTTGGCAAGAAGCAAGAGATCTCACCAATCCATTTGGTGACTGAAACAAGTTGAATGTTCACTGTGTATTCAAGAAATGGCCTAAAAATCCCTAAAACCTACAAAAAGAGGGTTACGCCAGTGTACGGCCTATGAAGGCCTATAACCTCAAAAATCTTGGAGAGGTAGGAAAATGAACTAGGGTCTCTTTTGGAAGATTTTGATGTTCTTCAGGAAGTTTGGGAGTTTAAGCCTACTTTCTCGGGTTAGGAGGCCTAATTGGGGCTCAAAGGCTACTAGCCCTTTTTAAACCCTAGAATAGGGTTTGGTGAGAGTGATGGAGAAATGAAGTATGGTGGATGATCAGGAACCCTAGATGGATATTTTTGAAGCTATGGAAGTCAACACACACCCCTGCAACAAGTTAGTAAAGCTTGGAGGTTTAGTGGCCTTTAGGGAAGAGTAAGGGCCAAGGGTGAGATAGTGGAAAGGCACCAAGATTGGCTTGGTCGAATGAAAGAATGGTGATAGTGGGGTTGGCCAAAAGAACCAGGAGTTTCTATACATGAAATAGGACCTAAAGGTTAAGGTGGGAGAGTCACCAAAGAGTTCTTGAGAATAAGGACCCAGAGCATGGGACAGTGAGTGTCTCATCCAACCCTACCCTATCAGATTGGTATCAGAGCAAGTAAAAGATTTGGGAAAGAATCTTGTATGTCTATGGTTGAGTCTAGTGATTCTTCCATCATGGTGACAAATGTAGAACTAGCTAAGATGGTTGAAGAGCAGGAGGAAGACAAACTATTGAGGGAAAGAATAGCCCAACTTGAACAAGCAGTGAGGAGTGCGCAATAAGAAGGAAGAATACCAAAGGAAGAAGAGGTTGCAAAGGAAGACAAGACCCCTAAACCTAACCATGTTTTGAAATAGGAGCCTTTCTTGAAGGCATTGAAGGCCTTGAGTGGAAAAGCACTTGAAGGCATACCACTATTTAGTGGAAAAATGGAAGCCGATCAAGTCATGGATTGGATAGAAGGTATGGAGAACCATTTTGAATGTGATGGAGTCACTGAGGCACAAAAGGTGAAAGTGGCAAAGTTAAGACTAAGAGGTTATGCCTTGACATGGTGGAAATTCATTCAGACAGAGAGGGAAAAAGAAGGTAAGCAGCCTATTTCAACTTGGAAAGGAATGGTTGCCAAAGTAAAAGAAGCATACATGCCAGATGACTATGAGATTCAGCTGCACAAGAAAAGAAAAAGGTTGAGGCAAAGAGACCAAGATGTAAACACTTACACTAAGGAGTTTCAAAAACTTTGCATGAGGTCTAATGTGACAATAGGATGAGAGTCTCAAGGTTGCTAGGTATCTTAATGGTTTGAAGTGGAACATCCAAGAGGAGATGGCTCTTCTAAGTCCTAAGACAGTACATCAATGTTATCAATTGTCTATCAAGATTGAGGAAAGAAGCAAGAGGAAGCAAGACCAAGCTTCTAAGGGCAGAGGCAAAGGCAGAGATCAAAGAGATCAAACAGGACAGGGAGGTGGCTACCAAGGTAGAGGCAATGACCAAAGAAACCAAGGAGAGTCTAAACTCACAGAGCATGGAGGAGAAACATCTTCTAGAGGAGGATATAACAGAGGTAGAGGACCTCAAGGAGGTTCAAATAGAGGAAGAGGAGCAGGCAAGAGCAATTCTTACTTTGCAAACATGAAATGCTACCATTGTGGACAAGTAGGTCATCCTGCTTATAGGTGCCCGGAGAAAGCATCTTCCTCAAGCAATGAGAAGAGAGTGGCTTATGCAAAAGAGGACACCATGAGTCCTAAGGCATCTGAGGTTAGTCATATTGAATCTAAGGTAGGAGAGAATCTGATGTTCAATAGAGTTTTGATCAGACAATCGGTTAAGGAAGAACCAAAACAGAGAAGAGCTCTATTTAAAGTAAGGTGCAAGATACTTGGTAAAGTATGCAAGGTCATAGTGGATTCAAGTTCAACAGACAATATCATCTCAGAAGTAGTAGTAATGAAACTGAAATTGGAGAGGGTACCCCACACTAACCCCTACAAGCTCACATGGCTAAACAAAGGGCAGAGTGTTTTAGTGAATGAGTAAGTAACGGTGGAGTTTTCCATTGGAGGATATAAAGACAAGTTGTGTTGTGATGTTTTACCCATGGATGCATGCCATCTACTATTGGGTAGACCATGGAAGTATGGAAGAAGTGTCATATATGATGGGAAAGAGAACACCATCTCATTCAAGAAGGATGGGAAGACTTTCAAGTTGCAGTCACTAATAGAAGAGGAAGATGGACATTCAAAGACACCAAGTATCATTTTGAGTAGTGGGAAGGAGTTACTTAACAACCTACATCAAGGGGGTGAAGGATATGTGATCATGATGCAATCTAAAGAGGAAGATAAGACTGAGAAAACAGTCCTACCAGAAGCAATCCAGAAGTTGCTTGACAGGTACAAGAGTATAGTTAGTGATGGTACACCTACAACTCTACCACCAAAGAGAGCCATAAGTCATCAAATTGACTTCATACCTAGAGCCTCATTGCATAACAAAGCAGCATACAAACTTACACCAGATCAGAATCTAGAAGTAGCAAGGCATGTGCAAGAGTTGTTGGATCAAGGCTTGATTCCAAAGAGCATCAGCCCATGTGCAATACCAGCAGTTTTAGTAACCAAGAAGGGAGGTAAATGGAGGTTATGCACTGATTCTAGAACAATAAATAGGATCACCATTAGGTATAGGTTCCCTATTCCTAGAATTGAATACTAAATGGATTGTCTTGGAGGAGCTCAGTTCTTCACCAAGTTGGATCTCAAGAGTGGATACCATCAAATTAGAATTAAGGATGGTGATGAGTGGAAGACAACATTTAAGACAAATGATGGGTTATATGAATGGAGAGTGATGCCATTTGGTCTCTCCAATGCCCCTAGCACATTCATGAGGCTCATGAATGAAGTGCTTAAAGACTTTACAGGGATATTTATGGTGTTTTACCTTGATGACATCCTCATATATAGCAAGACAGCAAAAGAGCATTTGAAACATGTGGAGTTGGTTCTTAGAAGGTTACAAGAGGAGAAGTTGGCAATCAATCTAGAGAAGTGTGAGTATTTTAAGCAAGAGCTTGTCTATTTGGGTTTTGTAGTGTCTAAAGGATCATTGAAGATGGACCCAAGCAAGGTGGAGGCCATCCTAAATTGGTCTACACCAACCATAGGGACTAAGGTAAGAAGTTTTCATGGATTGGCTCAATTTTATAGAAAATTCATAAGGAACTTTAGTGGTATTTGTGCCCCAGTCCTAGATACAATCAAAGGTGGTTTAAAAACTAAGTTTGTGTGGACTCGAGAAGCTAAGAAAGGGTTTTAGAAATTGAAACAAGAAGTGGCAACTCAACCTATTCTTTTGTTACCTAGTTTTGACAAATTCTTCACTGTTGAATGCGATGCAAGTGGAGTGGCAGTAGGAGTGCTAAGTCAAGAGGGTAAGCCTATAGCCTTCTTTAGTGAGAAGCTCAATGAAGCCAAGAAGAAGTATTCAACCTATGACTTGGAACTTTATGCTTTGGTTCAGTCACTTAGGAAATGGAGGCATTACCTTCTACCCAAGGAGTTTGTAGTATTTACTGACAATCAGGCACTTAGCTTTATCAACACTCAAGAGAAGTAATAGGCATTTGAAGTGGATGGAATACATCCAAGCTTTTACTTTTACCATCAAACACAAGAAGGAATAGGTAAACAAAGTAGCAAATGCATTGAGCAGGAGGTTGTTGACAGTGCAGGAAATACAAGTGAAGAGCATAGGGATTGACAGTTTTAAAGATCTCTATGGGGAAGATGAAGACTTTTCAGAGGTCTATAAGGTATGTTCTAATTTTGAGAATCATTTCCATAGCCAATATTCTAAGTATACTTTGCAAAATGGGTTATTGTTTAAAGGGAATTAGTTATGTGTTTTGAGAGGGTCAATGAGGGAAAATATCATTCAGGAAAAGCATAATGGCAGTCTTAGTGGACATTTTGGCATCAACAAGAATTTAGAACTAGTGCAAAGATTCTATTACTAGCCTAAGTTGGCAAGAGATGTTAGGAAGTATGTGGAACAATGTGTTGTGTGTATGAAAGCTAAGGGAGGAGCTAGTAATGCTGGTTTATATCAACCCCTACCCATTCCTAACAGACCATGGGAGTGTGTGAGCATGGATTTTTTGGTAGGCCTTCCTAAGACCAAGACTGGTTTTGACAGTGTTTATGTAGTGGTAGACAAATTTAGAAAAATGAGTCATTTTATCCCTTGCAAAACTACTCATGATGCTAGCTACATAGCTCATCTTTTCTTCAAGGAAGTGGTGAGGATCCATGGACTACCTTTGAGCATTATTTCTGACAAAGATGTGAAGTTCATGAGTCACTTTTGGAAGACTCTATGGAGCAGATTAGGTACCAATTTATCATTTGGATCAGCTTACCATCCTTAGACCGATGGTCAAACAGAGGTGGTTAACAGGGTGCTAGGTAATCTTCTAAGGTTCCTAACTAAGGAGTATGGATAGACATGGGATATGGTTATCTCACAAGTTGAGTATGCCTACAATGATAGTGCGAACCGAACCACAGGGAAGAGTCCTTTTGAGATTGTGTATGGGATGCACCCAAGAGGCATATGTGAGCTCAAGGATCTTGGAGCTATGGAACATAGAAGTGGACATGTAGAAGACTTCAGTCAGACCATGAAAGAGATTCAGGAGCAAGTGAAGAAGACAGTCATAGAGGCTACACAAAAGTTGAAGGAGAAGGCAGATTTTTCAAGGAAGGATGTGCAATTTGCAGTCAGGGACTATGTCATGGTCCACCTTAACAAATCAAGGTTGTAGAAGGGAATGTCAACCAAGTTCCAAATGAAGAGAGTGGGTCCATGTAAGATATTGGCCAAGTGTGGTAAGAATGCATACAAGGTGGAGTTACCTACCGATCTATGGATCTCTCCATTGTTTAATGTAGCTGATTTGATCAAGTATAAGGGGAAAGTCAATGATGTGGATCAAAACAATAAGGAGATCTTCAAGGACATCATCAATGTATCCTTGCCTAATCAAGATAAGCCTCGGGCAGAGAAGATCTTGGAATCAAGAGTACAAAAGTCTACAAGGCACAAGGTGTACATGGAGCACCTTATCAAGTGAAAGAACAAGCATGAATCAAAACCTAAATGGGTACAAGAAGATCAGTTCAAGAAGTTTGGTATCGACCTGTCATTGGTCTCTCCTTCCATTCCTTAGTGTTTGCGTTGAGAGGGGGAGAATGGTGCAGGAGCACCTAGAGAGAATTAGGTAGCACTAGGCAAATTTGGAAGCCTAGGAAGAAATTTTGTGTTTTTACACTTTAAGGTCATGTTGACCATTTAATTTTGTGTTAGAGGTGTTAGATCATGTTATGAGGAAGGTGGATCAGTAACTCATGGTAGGAAGTTTAATTCTCCAACTTGTTTTCACTAAGATCCACTAGGAGTTGGAAATAAATCCAAAATGTTGCATTTGTGCAATTTTGGCCTATTGAGGTGGTTAAGTCTGAGCAAAGGGAAAGAAACCACTTTTTGAACCTTTAAAAGGTGGACCTCAACTTGGAAGTGAGGTTGGAATCATTTTGAAGTTCGTAATTAGCTTGTGATCAAGAGAACAGGGACAGTTTAGTGTGCATCTTTTGTTTTTGTTCTTGTTTCTGATTTAGCAGATTAATGGATTGATCAAGGATTTTGGATAGGTTAGAATGTAGTGGGATTCTCTTTGTAGCACTGTTTGGTATAGTAGTTAGTTGATTATTCATTTCCAAGTTCTTTTGTAAATACTTTGTTCTTTCTTCAATTTGTTGTTTTGACTGGTAAACTATGGAAAAGATGGGGTTTTAGTTTGCATTCCCATTATACTTAGAGTACAGCATTGTGGGAAATGTGGCTAGGCCCCATGACTGTACATAGATTAGTCTTAGGAGTCTATAGGAGTCCAAGAAGCATGGTGAAAGTCTCTTCCTAGGCGAGCTTGGCTATGCCCGATTAGGAAAGACAGTGCAAAATAGACACTAATGTTGCAGGGGTGTCCACTTTTTGGAAACTTAGGGTGTGTGGTGGTTGCAGGAGGCCTTATAAAGGCTTGGTAGGAAGCAAGAGATCTCACCAGTCCATTTGGTGACTGAAACAAGTTGACTGTTCACTGTGTATTCAAGAAATGGCCTAAAAATCCCTAAAACCTACAAAAAAAGGGTTACACCTGTGTACGGCCTATGAAGGCCTATAACCTTAAAAATATTGGAGAGGTAGGAAAATGAACTAGGGTCTCTTTTGGAAGATTGTGATGTTCTTCAGGAAGTTTGGGATTTTAAGCCTACTTTCTTGGGTTAGGAGGCCTAATTGGGGCTCAAAGGCTACTAGCCCTTTTTAAACCCTAGAATAGGGTTTGGTGAGAGCGATGGGGAAATGAAGTATGGTGGATGATCAGGAACCCTAGATGGATATTTTTGAAGCTATGGAAGTCAACACACACCCCTGCAACAAGTTAGTAAAGCTTGGAGGTTTAGTGGCCTTTAGGGAAGAGTAAGGGCCAAGGGTGAGATAGTGGCAAGGCACCAAGATTGGCTTGGTGGAATGAAAGAATGATGATAGTGGGGTTGGCTAGAAGAACCAGGGGTTTCTATACCTGAAATAGGACCTAAAGGTTAAGGTGGGAGAGTCACCTAAGAGTTCTTGAGAATAAGGACCCAGAGCATGGGACAGTGAGTGTCTCATCCAACCTTGCCCTATCAATACCCTTCTAGATCATCATAAGACCAGGCCACTACTCCATATTTTTCGTAAAAACTGATGTTTCTTTCTTTATCATGGTGCGAGACATTTTTCCCAACTCAAAGATTCCTACCATCTGAGACTCAAAGGTCCACGTAATCATTTTTGTCTGCTAAAAACTTCCATTTATCATCTCGAGCATCATCACAATTGAAAAAAATTTCAAGATTAACCAATCCTTTTGGAGGCTTGTCAGATTTGAGCTGCATAATTTTTCCTTCATAAGCTTCAGCAATCTTTGGTTGAAGCTGATTAGTGAACTCCCCTGATTGTTGGATAAATGAGGCGATGTGTTCATCACTTTCAAAAACTTTCCAACTCTGATCATTGTCAGGGATCACCAGTCGGACTAGTACTCGTATTGAATGATCATTATGTATAAGGTCAGAGACAGGATCAAACTGAGCACCAATCATGGCCATGCGATCTGCATCACCATTTTGTCCTTGGGGAATAGTCTGGATGTTGAAAGCTTCAAAACCATCAACCAGGTCCCAGACTTGGTGTCGATAGAATCTCATGCGGACATTCCTTGTTGTAGAAACTCCTCAGACTTGGTTGACTACCAGTTCAGAATCTCCAAACACCATTAATTGCTTAATTCCCATTCGTTCTACAAGGCTTAAACTTTGAACTAATCCTTCATATTCAGCATGATTGTTTGATCAGGTGAAATGAAAATGGAAAGACCTTAACAATTTTTTATTTTGTGGGGATATTAGATATATCCCCACTCCAGCACCTACTTTGCTTCTTGCTCCATCAAAGTACAACATCCATAGCTCATTTTCTTGGCTACCTTCGGACTCTTTGGTGACCTTTGGAAGCACTTGGTCTTCATCATAAATTACATAGGTGTCCAATCCTGTAGCATGATAATTTTTGAAAGGATCATTGTCCATGTGTTCACTCAAAAGAGCATCTTCTTTCTCATTCTAGTCTCCGCTCACCTTTTCTTCCTCCAATAATTCAATGCAATACATTTCTTGCTTGGTGATAGAGGTATCTCCATTTTCAAAATTGATCAGGGCTTCGTCCGCTACATATTTAGAATGTAAAGCCTCTTATTCTATCTTCATTTTTGTGTCGTGCTTGGTTCTGAGTATTAGATGTGACCAATCCAAGGACAGGTATCCTCCCACCTTTGAAGTAAATTCTTAGGATAGACAGAGACCAAACATAGGAGGAACATCTATGATCACAATGTCTTCTGGCATTGTGATACTAGGGCAAGCAAATAGATTTAAAGGAAGTTCTTTGATGACACCTACAGTTTCAACTTTGTTCCCATCAAGTTGCACTACCCCCTTTTTCATAGGTTCATAGTTGAGTCCTAAAGCTTCAACTATCTGTTTAGGCATAACTGTGGTACTAGCACCAGAATCAATCATAGCATTGTGCAATAACTTTTTTCCTATAATGAGAGTCAAGAAGAAGGGTTGGAGTTTTAACTTATCCCTAGCCTCAATAAGGGATTCCTTTGTATTGTTTGTAAATACTTTAGCTAGCGGTATTTGATTGACAACCTCTACACTAGAAAACTGCTTTGTTGGCACTATATTGACTTGTTCTTGAAGCACCCTCTATAATAGCGTCTTTTTCTCTAGGATAGCTAGAATGTCCCATAGAGATACATTAGCAGATGACTTCTTCAATTGTTCGACCACATTAAAAGGTGACAAACTCAAAGGTTTCTGCTGCTTGGCTCTTGGTGTAATAATTTCCATCTGTGGTTGGGATGGTGGCAGGGTACTAGAAGTACCAAGAATCTGATCGAAAACACCTTTGAGTTGTGGACTGGCTAGATGCCAAACAACTGACTCGCCAGTAAATCTCCTCTTTAAGCGCATGTTATAATTAGATTGCACTTGCAATGTTTTGGGTACGAATGCGTCATTAGAAAACACTATTTCTTCTTCCTCCATCTAGGAGAAAAGCATGTGATCAGGAGCAATTTCTGATTCTTGTTGTAAAGACATTCCTTTCATTTACGTTGTGAGAACCGTACTCTCCATTTGTGGTGAGGCATATATATAACCTTCATGATCTATTGCCGCACCTTAGCTGTGTTGCTCCACCACCTTTTTTTCAAGTTTCCACATGAAAATTCTAGGGCATATGTGCATCATTGCAAGGGAAGCACCACAGATTGATATCATCAATAAGGTTGTTCTTCCCTATTGTTAATTCCCTACTCAAGCTTGGTGATTCGCTCGTCAACGAAGTAGGCACCAACACCATTTGGTTTGTGGTCGGAGCTAGTGGATTAGTGTGAGGTGTGCCCTGGTACTAATTCTATTGATAAGAGGACCACCTACCTTGATAGTTTTGATATGCAGGCTTCGAAGGTGTTGATTGGTTCCACTTAAGAGTGGTTATATCATTTTCCATGGTTTACAACATCTCTTTGAGGTCGTTCATTTCATCCTTAGAAGAACCTAATGTAGAGGCTACATTTTGTGGGGCTGCCGCATATGTGGACATCGACTAGGTAGTTGCGAGCATGCTAGTTGATGTAACCTCTTGCGCGAGGATAGATATTTCAGGAAATATCAGCATAATAGGTCGAGGAAGCAATTTTTCACAATATATTAAATGATTCTTGGCTTTGACAGTGACTGTAAGCATCTGGTAGAGTAGCTCCTCCCAAAGACTTGATCATCATAGAAATTTCAGAATTGATGGACTTTAGATAAAATATGAACGCCAACTCAGGAGTCAGGCATATAGTAATAGGAATCCTCTACCAATTTGTGTAAAATCAGGCATTAAAGTTTGTCAGAGCCTCCTGGGGGGCTCGTTTTATGACAAATAGTTGATAATACAGTGAAGAATGATCTCCATCATTTGAGAACCTCTCATAGAATGGATCTCTGAGCTTGTCCCAGGTGCGAATAGTACTAGGTGATAGTGTTTGGTACCAATCTAGCACCTTGCCTTTAAAAGACATGGCAAGAAGCCTCAAAGCTACATTATGTGTTGTAATCTCATGTACCAAACATATTTCTGCCACATCCTGCAAATGTTTTGTTGGTGTTCTTGAGCCATCTCTGGTAAACTTGGGTATAGCTTTCATGGCTAAAACTGAGATAGCACCCCAGACAACGGGTCCTACTAGGGCTACTAGGGGACTTCTGGTGTCATATGCCACGTAATTTCTATTGGCGATTGGCAACATGGTGAGAGGAATAGGTGGAAGGAATGGAATGGTTACCAACTAATTTGTGACTCGCACTATTCCCAGTGGAGGTACTAGTAAACTGGGGTTGTCTGTGGTTTGGGAACTAGTTACGAGTCGATGGCTCATACACCCTTCTAAATGAAAATTCATTTAAGCTCGGTCCCACTGAGCATGACAAAAATAGAATAAACTATTGACACCAAAATTTGATGAGGTAACAGTGTCTTATGGGAAACTTAGTTTATGGGGGACCTTTTGCGCCAAACTGAGTGACCTCTAAATTTTTAGAGAAGTTGGCTTCTTCTATAATGGGGGTTTGGAAAGGGAAAAATAAACAGGTATAATAAAATAAATTCTAACCTAAGGCAATGCGCCAAGACTTAATGATAGGCACAATAAATCATAGATTTAAGGGCCTGAATGGTGTTTGTAGTGTTCTAGAACATCAAAAACTGAAGATTACAGCATAGAAAATCCATTCATTGACATAAAATAATATTGCATGCATTCCTACTGCCAGGAAGAGTCAATAGACATGGTCTAGGTCAACAAACTTACATTCAACATATATAGAATTTCTTAAATGAAATGTCTAGACAATAAAAAGCACATTTATAGTTTGATCAAATAGCATGAAAAAATAGAAAGGTCAAACAATTGGCACAGTCTAAGAGTTTTTTACAATAAAATAAAACAGAAATAAAGGCATGGTGTCTTTTACTAAAACCAATGTTTTCCTTCCATTCTGGACCCTTTTCTCATAACAGAGAAAATTATATATAGTAGGAAAAAACCCCCACCGTTTCAGAGAGCAACAACAAAAAATATTTTGCAATCCCCTGGCAATGATGTAAGAATCAAAACATTCCCAAAGTCGTTGCAACATAATCGATCTAGAACCAAGCATCTGGTCACTCCAGGCACAGGTGCATCTTCTGCAAATGATGGCAGTGGTCCCGGCTAGGTCTAATTAGATAAGTGCCACCCTCCCGTGCAAATGATTATGATACCTAGAGGCTAATAGCAACATTCTGTTTGTCTGGTTTATCACCATTCGGTTCGTCTAGTCTATCGCCCAAATATGAGATCTGCTACTAGGCATATGGAAGCCTTTCGCTGCCCGTATGAACCTCTCCTTTTCACCACTAAGGACTTGTGTTAATGCTACACACATCAAATGGGCGCAACACTTCACCTATAGGGGAGGGAATGACCACTAGTCAGGCGCAAAATAGACACGTGGCAGCATTTCGCTACCTGCGGTTGCTACTTCATCTCTATGCTGAAATATTTGTGAATAGCAGACACATAGAAAGTGTATACCATAGATAGAAAATGTGGGACCCGCCAAAAACTTTTAGGAATGAGGGCTTCATGGCACCCGAGTGGAGCCCGATGAGGTAGCAAGAAAGTATGATCAAAAGTATCCCGTAGCCACAACACGTGGAAGCATAGCGGATTTTTCTAGGATGCGAAAGGAATGTGGAGACTTGGGGTTGCGAGGAGTAGACACATGGAGCAAGAGAGCAGAACCTAGATAAAAGGCCTATTTGACTTTGTGATGCCCGAGTTGACACATAGAGGAAAATACACCCAAAGGGAGCTAGTTAAATATTCATTAACAGCTACTATGTTGAATGATGGCCTATGTGCTAATCTGGTAGTTGAATTTTGGTTCTTACTAGTGGTGTTGTTTCCCACCATTTTTTAGTTCCTTTTTGTCTGTTGGTTGTAACCATGGGATCAGGTACCTTCCCTGCTTAATTAATCAAAAAAGGGTTAGCCACCAAACTATAACTTGTCAACCTTCTTCATCATTGAAAAAATATTATTATAAATAATATCAATGAATTTATATTTATATTTGATGTTAATGGTTATAAAATAGATTTATCTACTTTATTGATTTGTTGCATTTGAGTTGTGAGAATTTTAAGATGAAATATGCATGGAGAATCTTCTCTAATGAAAAATATTAACACATAAGCTATCCTTATGTGATGAAATTATGTTATGTCATGCTTTCTATTCCTACAAATATAAATGATTATCAAATAAAAATTTCAAGGTAAAGTATCTCTAAATATGTTAAAAAATCAAAGTTGGGTTTGGATACATTATATGTATTAATGAAAATATTTTAAATGGACCTAAAATAAATGATGTAAATTGGAGTGAAGTATACTAGATATGGAAGAGTCCAAAATCAAAAATTATTCTTGATCTTCCACATTGTTTGTTTGTTTTATCTTTAATACATCATTACTTTCTACATCTCAATTTGGTAGTAATAAGAGAAGGGTGATCCCACAATACTGGTTTACAATTTTTGGCAAAATTGGACATTGAACCAGGAATTTTTTTAACAAAATCTTCACTTTCGAGAACCTATAGCTGCTAACCCATGAGGAATTTGAAGATGATGCAAAATAGTGATTTGTGAAATTTTTTCTATAGATTCTAAATATTTTTATTTTTTTAAAATGGAATTAGATTGCATTTATTTTTCCATCTCCTTCAAAAACTAGTTTTTAACAGTAAACACCATTTTTAAAGAGTGGTGTTCACTGTATACAATATAACTTTTTTTATGAAGAATAAAATTATATTTTTAACTATGATATCTAGCAGGTGCATTTAGTTTCATAATGTTTTATTGAATATTTTTTTCTTAATTAAGTTTTGAAGTCAAACCAATTACAATTTAGACATAGGCAAAATGTATACAATATAAACTTTTTTATATGTATCAAAATTCAATTTTATTTTTTTCACCAGATCAAGGACATCAATACCTAGCATCGACATATTTTTTAGAATTTTCTTTTGGTAATATACTATTTTTCCACATTTGTAGAACAAAGAGCTTGATTTTCGGTGAAAAACCTACATTCACAAGAAATAAAAAATAAATATAATAATAAAATTAAATATATTTAAAATTATACTTTTTGGAAAGCTTATAATAAGGACTACATACTTTTTTTTAAATGAATTCAGGTTATCCCCCAAAAGGTAAATCAAAAGTGGTTTTTTATTAGCATTTTGATAGGTGTAAAGGAGACTCTGCTAGGTATCATTTAAATCTAGCAAGGTTTTATCCAAGGGGGTTTGATCTAAGGTGGTTTGATTAAACCCTCTTCAATTGCAATCCTTTAAATTGAACATTTCAAAGATTAAATCATTATATTTTCTAAAAATATGTGATTTTAGCAAAAATAAGGATGTTCTCGAAAAAAGTGTAAATCACTATTATGGGATCACCCAGAAAACACTTCCAATATTTTGGAAAGTTATTTGTGAATTTAAATATAATAAAATTGCATCTTGAAGGTCTATATTGCAACATTATATGTTTTTATTTATTATTGACATTTTCACACATTCTTATTAAAAAATATTTATTTTAATTTATATTGTAGATATTAATATTTTATATATTAATTTAACTATTTAATACTTTATTAAATATGGAAATTTATTACTTTTCTATATTTAAAATATATGATTAATGAGACTTGATATAAGTGCTTTGTGTAAATATTTCATTTAAAATTCTTCACTTTAATTCATTTTCATAAAATGAATTTGCTTATAACAATTTATATTTTTTCTTCAAATATTAATTGTAAGGTAATTAAATGACCAAACCATCATAAAAAAATTATATGTAAAGCAATGTAGGTGTGTACTTGGAGTTTTACCCTATTCTAATGTGCAAAATAACTAAAAATGCAAGTGGAAAAACACTAAGAACACTTCAACGATTAGCCTAAAGAGTGATAAAACAAGGAAAATAGATGAAATACAAATGTAAATCGATTATACCTTCCTTGTTGTTGAAGACTCCTTGATTGGCCCTTGATTCAGATGAGTTTGTATGCTCCTTGGATGGCTTTTGATGTAGCTAGATACAATATTGAATGTGCAAGATGATCAAAGTGGATGGCTAAATGATAGTGAATGCTTGAGAATGCAAATTGACAACATAAGGTTGCTCAAATGAAAAGGTGTTGTAAATGCCCTTAAGGAGGGGGTATTTATAGGAGAATTTGAATTCTCTAGAGAATTCAATGGTTGAGATTCATCCAATAAGGTCAAGATGAAGGGCTATGGTGGGTTGAGAACTCACAAGCCCTCACATCTTGACATGTGGATAGTGAAGTGGCTAAGAGGAGATGAGGTGTAAGTGAGGTGGCCAAAAGGTACATGAGGTGGAGGAAGGACAAGTACCTTGCAAGTACATTGGGAGATGGGAAGAACCTTAGGTGAATAAAAGTGAATTTTAAATTCACAATGATTGGAAGAATCTAGTGGATAAGACAATGTTCCCAAAAGGTGGGAGTTTGTCACATGTGACTTGATGTGACAAGTCAAAGGTTCTAGAAGATGCATGGGAAAAGGGGATTCTAGGAGGAATAAAAAAGGAATTAAAAATTCCTTGGGGGATGGGAAGAGTTGAACAAAGTACTGATTAGGCTTAATTAATCAGTAATTAGAAGATAAATGAGGATTACAAGCCAACTTGCAAAAGTTGGAGGATGTGACACATCCTAATCAAGGATTACGCATGTGCACATTCCTAATGAAGAAATTAGGAGATGGATTAGGATTAGATGAAAATGACATGTGAGGAATTAAATAAATGTATTATTTATTTAATTTATTTGATGAAAGAAGGATTAAAGAGAATAAAGTATTTAATTATTAATTAAATACCTTAGGGATTTGGCAGAATTAAGGGTATTAATTAAATAATAGCAGTATTACTTAATTAACGAAAATAAGATGAAAAGGGATGAATTTGGATAAATTAAGTGTCCAAATTTAGATTTCTATAGTAGGATACCACTCTTGTCTCTGAGAGTGACGACATGGAGCCCAGTGACTCGGAGTATCTCCCCAACCCTAGTTTGGCTAGAAAAGTCCTTAGCTCGCATGTTGGCCCTTCTAGGAACAAAAACCCCACTCCCCTTTCTAGTAAAGCCCGTGCGGAGCTTGAGATTGATAGCCCCTCCCTTTTGAACAGATCCTTTCATAAGAAACCCCAGGCTAAAAGTCCGGTTTCCTATTCTAAAGAATCCTCTGACTCAGAGGAGTCTGACGCCAACAAAAGTGCGGTTAGTTTTGAACCTCTGCCGGACATACATGCTAAAATTGATTCCCCTGTTACTCCTAATCCTGAGAAATTTGACCCTAATATCGATCACGCGCCCTCTCTAGACTTTCCGAACCTAGCCAAAGCCAACTCTGAGTCCCACCTCAAACTCTTGGATTGGACCTTCACTGAAATTAATGAGTTGAAAATTAAAAATTGGGCCCTTCAAAGTAAGATCAAAGATCTGGTTACTAAAATTGTTGAGATTGAAAAGAAAGATGTGGACAGGGGGGTCCATGGCCACAGTAACAGAGATTTTGATTCTAAGGTTGATTATATAATCAAGACCATCAAGACCATCACTGAGCAAAATAAAAAAATGGCTAGACACAATGCCATAATCATTAACGCTATGGGTGAGAAGGTTGATAAAACCCAGCAGGGGTCTCTGGTTGTGGATCTGGAGGAAACAGAGGACAAAATCTAGGAAACGGACGTGGGCATTTCCAAAAGGACCAAAGACAACCTGAAGCGCAAGGTCTCCCCTACTTCTAGGATGATTCAAACTTATAAAAAGGGTGCCAATGACATGCAGAAGCTGGAGGAGGAGATGGAGTCTGTCCTCAAGACTTTGAAGTAATGGCTGGGGTTTCTATGCTTTCTGTGCTTTTCCTCTGCTTCGTCCTTTTTGGTTTTTTTCGTTTGGTTGCTGCTGATCTTTTCTAGGGCAACTGGTTTTTGCAATTGGACTTCTTAGTCCTTCTTCTATTTTGTGTACTTTGTGGTTTTGGGTCCCTGTAAAACCCATTTTACCCTTTTATCAAAAATAATTAAATTTTATAATTGACGAACATCTATAATCTAATTATAAATACTTTTGCATATACTCCTAAACACATGTTCATCACCTTGATCCACCTAGTTTTTGGTCCTATGTCAAAATCCATGGTCATAAACTCTATCTCAACCTCAAACTTAACCCTACATACTAAAAAATATGCTATTTTTAAGGATAATATCTATTTGAGATACTTTGTTCCTTGAATCCTTAAGCATATTATTCTAGAGCTACAATAGATTGTGTGTACACCTTCTACCATAATTTACTAAATACAAATATTTATATTTATATTTTGTATAATTAAATATTTTAAATTACATTGATTTAATATTGTGTATGCATTTTCCTCGTAGCTACAAAGTGGGTGGCTCTAGTATTGGTGGTAGCGAAGGTTTAAGGTAATGGAATATCCTTGGCTGGCATGGAGGAGAAGGATGGTGGCAGTGGGTACTTTGTAATGCAAGGTGGTGTATGTTGAAGGTTGGAAGGGTTGGATTCATTAATGCAATGTCATGTCAAAGGATTGGGTGGACTGTGAATGTAGAGTGGATGGGATGCATGCATTGATATGGGTTGTGGATGTTTTATGAGAGTATCTGCAATGGGAGACTGAAATCAAACTTCAGAGAGTGGGATGAACTTGTGCTAGGGGCGGTGAAACTACTTTTAGGAGACAAATTTATGTGCACATCCAAGCGTTGGAGAAAAAATGTGAACATCGTGGTGAGGTTTCTAGTGGCATTTCTAGATTTGGAAGTGCTAAAACCCATGGTGATGCTCATGGTGAAGAAATTGCTTTGGGACAACCTAATGGAGGGAGTAATGGAAGTGGTGTTAGCTGTTGAGTTTGGGGTAGGGATCCCCAAGTTGTGCAACTTGTAGAAGGCTTTCATTCCTAGTGCGAGAGTCAAGATTTTCTCGTTTATTCTGGATTTCAAAGTAGAGGTGCTTCAATGGCACCGTCAACGAGCAATCTGTGGGCTAATTTTCTTAAAACGTCATTTGTACTTGGAGTCATCATGGGGGATGGACTAGCATCAATTGTTCAGAGGGTGCTTCTGATTGTTGAAGGTGTCCTTTCAAAGGTGTAACTGGTGTTTCATTTTTGTATGTCTTAAATTTTGTTGCTCTATGTTTTGGGGGCCTTAACGAAGTAGATGTCAAGTCAGTCTAGGTGCAGAAAGGTTTTTTGCTAGATATGGTAGATATTTGGCTTGTAGGGTCTATTGTGGCTATTTAGCCTTGGTAGGATGAGGGTTGGTGGACGGGATGGTGTCTAATTTTTTTAGTGAACAGGTATTGAATGTATTATCTTTTTTTGAAGCAATCAATACAAAACATTTACATATCAAAAAAAAATTATTGTGTACGCATTTTATTAGATCAACCTATTATATTTAAGGTAAATGTTATTTTTCTTTACATTTTAGTGAATTTTCCCAATCCTTCACCCCCTATATTTTTCTTTATATTGTGGTGCATTGGCCTAATCTTACATTCCCTTGGATCTGACCTTAGCAATATACATATACTAGTTTTAAGTAATTTCAAATATGGATATTATTATGATTTTATCATTCATTTCTACATACTAAAATAAATTATCCCCCCATTCTTTAAACCTCCCACACTTCCCAATTCATGGCTTGTATTCTTTAAATTATATATTAAGCATGCTTAAGATGTTATTTATATCTAGCTTCATTATTCTTCTACATTGTATCCCATTTATATTTTTTTAGCACAAAGATACTTGTGTAATTGTAATACCCCTCCTCTTATTGGTAGGATTTAGTATTTTCCAATGCGGTTGTTTTCTACTTGTGACGATGATGATATTGTTTGAGTTGGATAGTTAGACATTTGATGATGTTGTATTCCATTAGTAGACATGATTATTTTATATGACATTGTGGTTGGTAATGTTAGTTGATTTTTAGAATTATGATATGATGCAGTGATTTAATTAGATATGTTATGAGATGATTGTTAGTTAGAAATGTTGATTTATTGGTTATATTATAATTGTTAGAATAGGTGTGATGAAGGACAATATGGCATCACTCGTTCGCGAGTGCCCTGCTATGTTGCGATTTCTTCTCACAATGCAGTACTTTGATTTAATTCTTTGATGATTATATATATATGCATGCACATGTACACAACTTCGTTTGTATGCAGGATTTGCAGGTATAAGTCTCGATTCCACCTGCTTCGGCAGGACAGGGTGAGCACCAATAACCCAACGGTTAAATGTTGAAACAGAGGTGATGATGAAGTCCTCCCATTCCATGATGTCAGGTCGTCTCGTGGATTTGGTATTGTTTATTTTTGTAATTGTCATCATTTGTGGTTTGTGTTTTGTATTTTGTCGTCTTTTGATTAATGTGGTATTTTATAAGTTATGATTATTTAATTGATGTTGATATTTTATAAGTGTGAATTAGTTAATTAAATATGGATAATAATTGTTTATTTTAATGTTGATTTATTTGTATGAAAATATTTAAATGTTTTAATTAATTTTTATAAAGTCATGTGTTTCAATTAAATGATAATTAAATATTAAATGTGTGTTATTTATTTTAATCAATTATCTGGTGGAGGATAATTATTAGAATAATTTATTTAAATTAAATAGGTAATGTGATGTGCAAGAAAAGTTGCAAAAATAGAAATTAAAGCAATAAAACAAGTAAAAGAATAAAAGATTGTGTGAGCCAATAGGAATAGAGATCTGGGAAAAAGCTAGCTTTGAAAGAATTGATTTTCTTTTAATTTGGATTTTTAGAGTTTTTGAAGGGATGGACAATATAATTTTATGGAGTAAAGAATTTTAAAAAGGTTCTCACACACAGAGGAGGATGGTTACAGAATTTGAATAAGATTTTGGCTTGGTATTCTGAGAATTTAGAAAGGATATTGGGATTCTTTTGTGGTATTTTGTGGAGAGTGTTAGAAAGTTTCTTTTTAATCTGCTACTGGTATGGTCTTGGAGAGGCTTCCTGGATAAATAATTGGAATCAAGTCCGAGGGAAAAATTCTGTAGAGGAGATCTGGAAGCAAGAACGAGGAGCTCTTCGGGGAGGCCATTAGAATCAATGAGCATCACCAGATTCTGGGATACGCGTAGGACTCCAGGTTTTCAAATGTTTCATCTCATTCTTCTTTCTGTTTCAAAAAAAGAAATTAGATACATAAATGAATATATATGATTGATTTTATTTACAGAAAAAGAAAACCTTCATTTGATATTTAAATGATTCTCAGTTAGCAAACCAATAGGAGAAGATTATTGAGAAACCATTATGTAGTTTCATTTGTAACTGGATCTTGAATAAAATCTATTTGGTATTTAGTTATCAATCTGTGATTTTGTTTCATATAGTTTTGTATATATTTTTATATATTCTCTCTCTATGATGAATATATATAAACATATATATTTATATATATTTTTTAATATGATAATAAATAGGTTATAATTTGAGAATTAAATTCCCTGAGTCTATAAGAAAATACTTCTCTTAATTATCTGCAGGATGATATATATATATATGTTTGGTTGAGTTTCTTATAAATTTAATTAATGATTTATTATGCATTGGAAATAAAAGTTTTCGATTTTATTTGTATGCTGGTTATTTTTTTTGTTGTTTTTTTTTTTTTAAAAATCGAATTGAAAGGAAACGAACTTATGCATCGAAGTTCCCAATTTTCGTAATTATTATATTATAAGGAATATATTGAAAAAAATTAAAATAAAATTAATTAATATGGGGATTAGGGAGGGGACAGCTGGGCCGTACCCCGCCCCTGTCCTGGGTGGCCCGCGGCAGCCACACAGCAGTCCTACGTACAACAGCCGTAAGGCCGTTGTAATTATATGCGGCAGTTTCTTTTTATTGTTATTTTAATTTTTGGTTTTAAAAATTGCGATGGTTGTGTATTTTATAATTCGTTTACATTTATTTCATTTTATGTTTATTAATTAGTTTTAATATATGTGTTGAAATATAAAGTTATATATATATATAAAGCTTTTTATTTTATTAAAATTCTTTATTAAGTTAGTTTAAAAGAAATTTTATTTGTTATAAATAATTTTGTATATAAACTTTAAATTGGCATGAATTATTTTATTGTTATTTGTTCAGTAAGACTATATATATATATATATATTGCTTTATTCTATTATAATTAATTATTTTATTTTATTGTAAAAAGAATATTAGATTGTATGGACTATTTTGAATAAAATTGATTAATAGGGTAAAATCTTTTGTTACAAATATTTATGGTAAAATTCTATTGACTGAGTGCATGTAATGGATGAAAAGTAGTTTGTTTGCGTTGATGAAATTTATTATCTTTGAGAAATTAAAGAAAGCAAATTAGATAAGTTGTCAATAATTTTATTGTTCTTTGTTTTCGACTCTATGTCGAGTAAAATAGAGTTATTATACGTATTTGGTTGAATCGTCTTCTCGAGTTAGAAACTTGTGTGATCTATTTTTGACTTCTATTTATTGTTATTGACTTTATCCTTGTGTTGTGGAAACTCTGTTGTGTTTTGAACCTCGTTTGGATTATTGTAAATCTCGGTCTTCTCCAGAGGCATGTCTTATATCCTTTGATGTTTATACTTGTATCTTTGTGATTAGAATATTACATGATTTTGAGTTTTATTATTTGGAATGGTTGTACGTGGTTGTAGTCGTGGTTACGATTTATCGCGAGATGGATTTGCCTCGTATGTCTCGTTTTGAGTTTATGCTTTAAATGTTATCCTCGTTTTGGTTATACTTTTGGAGTTGAAGCTTATTGGCATTCTGTTAGGAAGGGTTGAACGGTTTGTTAAAACTTTTGGTTATGAATTATTGCGAGAGGGTTAATGCCTCGCGTGTTCTTGTTGTAGTATTATGCTTCTTATGGTTTGGTTCAACCCTTGCCTAATTTTGATTTATGTTAGGGGTCATAGGGAGAGTGGCTCTTCGTGGGCGCCAGCGCCTCAGTTGGAGGAAGTGCCAGGGGAACCCACATAAGAGTAGTTAAACAAGTGATAACCTAAAAATAGAATTTAGGGGGGATGGGTAGTAAAACACACAAGATAATTAAAAATGGATTCCTCGTCTATGCATTACGGCTACCGTAGACTAGTGATAGAATGAGTAGGCCATGGTCGGCAAAGTCGTAGTCTCGTCTTCATGAGAGATTATCGGCTCCGCATTAGCTACCCTATGGTGCCGGCGCCTCAGTTAGGAGGAAGGGCCAGGGGATCCATAAATGGGTGCCGGCGCCTCGGTTGGAGGAAGTGCCAGGGGATCCCATGAGAGCTATGCGATGACACTCTCAACTAGACATCCTTGTTCTTGCTTCTTGTCACCTCTGGATATTGTTATATTTATGCTATTTTTTAGGGTTAGGGAATCCATAGATGGGTGTCGGTGCCTCAGTAGGAGGAAGTGCCAGGGGATCCCATGAAAGCTATGTGATGATCCTCTCCAATTGACACCCTTGTGCTTTGCTTGTATTTGCTTCGGGATATTGTAATCTCTTTGTTGTTTTTGAGTTTAGGGCTTGGAGATCCATAGTTGGGTGTTGGCGCCTCAGTTGGAGGAAGTGCCAGGGGATCCCATGAGAGCTATGTGATGATCCTCCCCACTTGACATTTGTTTGACTTGTTCTTGTTGCCTATGGAATTGTGTATTGAATGGTTGTTTTAGTGTTATTATGGAATCGTGTTCCTTTCATTGGTTCTGATTTATTTGGAAATGTACTTTGGGTGTTGGTTCGGTTCTTCTAGATATTGTATCTTGTGATGTCTTTGATTCTTGTGAATTTGTCTCATGATTGCTAATTGGTGATGCTTCATGTATTGTGATGAGTTCTCAGTTTAACTTGTTTTGTGATTGTGAACGTTGATGGTGGATTAGTGTATGCTTTGAGTTGTACTTGTTTTGTATCATGTTGTTGTTGAGTCGGTTTGACATTCATGGTCGAGTTCACTTCCTCGCCACCTCTGAGCATGGGGGGTGAGTTACTTGTAATTCACATGGTTGGGTGGAACGTGCTCCGCACCCATTGGGTTCCCCATCAGCATCTTGTCCTCTCAGCATTCCGCAATGGAGTTGTTCCAGTGATCAGTTGTATTTCATATTTCCTTATTCTTGTATCAATCCCCATGTTGGGAAATCCAATGTAATTCATTTGTCAAAGAAAATTGTAATGTAATATTATAACGATGATGTAATAGTTAGGCTCATTTGTAACTCTATTAAGAGATTTATCATGGATGTATTATGTGATGTTTTTTGTTATTGCATCACGGTTATTGGATGTATCATTGTTTATGGTTATTATATAGTTAATGGTTATGTTGTAATCTTTATCTTTGCTTATGTTTAGTTGTCGCGATGTAACCTCGCGTGCCCCAGAGAACCAAGTGTATTAATGCTATGTGTTATGTTGTGGTTATGGTTTAATGTTATTGCATGTTTACTTTTATTTTTATTTTTTTAAATATTTGCATTGTGTGTGTTCTCTGGGGTTTGCACGGTGGGCGTTACAGTAATGATGGGTTGTTATGAGCAATCAATATGAAGAATTTATAAAAATTTAAAAGTGTAATTGTATGAGGGCATGCCTAGTATTATTTTGAAAACTAAGGAGGTGGGAACACTCCCCACAATTAACAACATTAACAATCTTGATAATATTAAAGGGAACTCTAAAGAAATTATACCTAACATACAGAATGAAAACCTGAATTTATGCAATAAAGATAAAAGCAAGGAATTGGAAGGTAATCAAAATTCTCCTAAAGAAAAATTAAATAACTTGGGTGAAGATAAAGGAAACTCCCCCAAAAAATTTAACACCATTGAACCTTCTTCTTCCAATGGGGAACTAGTCAATGGGAAGCCAACTGGAGGAAAATAGACTTACAATGCACATCCCCCTTATATTCATAAACATAAGGGGTATTCCATTGTGCTCTAAATTCCACCATGTGCATCTATCGGGATCTAAAAAATTGTTATTGTGCACCTTGAAATGGAGGTTAGTTACTTTGTCTTTGATTAATTTACATGCCCTCCATATGATCTTAAACACCATTGAACCTATTGGGACTATTGGGTAGTTGGAGATGAGGAGATCACTGATTGATAACATCCTCCAAGACTTGGCCTGTTTGGGAACTGCAATCTGGATATCATTCATTACCAATGCTCAGCCAAGAAATGGGCATAAGGCAGGATCCATTTTTTTTAAAACATTTTTAAAGAAGTGGCTCTAAAGGATTGGGAATCTTTGAGAGAGGAATTTAACCTCCCCCACTCTAATCTAAAAACTTACTATTTTCTAAAGGATGTTTGCAAAATATCCCCTCTTACAAGCTCCAAGCCTAACTGTGATCTTCCAAATGACCTCAAATGGGGGGATCGCACCCCCTCAAAGGTCCAAACCAGGTTAATATATAAATAACTAATAAATTTTGAATAAGTAATTGATCATTTAAATAAAATTTGGAAAATAAATATGGCTAACAAAGAGTGGGTGAAGGTTTTTAACTCTGCTTGGTCTAATGTACTTGATCTTAAGAAATCTTGTCTTAGTTAATTTTTTTGCAAACAGTTCCTTTTAAAATTAATCATGATGATATTAAGATTTGTAGCATTTGCAGGATCCCTGAATCTATTAAGCATATCTTCTTTGATTAATTTTATGCTAATGAAATTTGGAAATTGTTTTGCAATAATCACTTAATTTGGAATGAAAATGGAAATGTTAGCATAGTGATAGAAAATGTATCCCTTTAAATTTTCTTACTTGTTTGGGACCTCCTAGTTAAAATGGACTTAATTATGCCTTAATTTAGTGTTGTAAAATGTATTTATTTACACTTTCACACTTATTTAGGGATCCTTTAATTAATTGAGCTTAATTAGGCCTTAATTGGCCCTTTAATTCATTTTCCAATCCTATTTAATTACATTTTCCAAAGAGGAAACCCGACATTCATTAATTCATTAACATAACACCTTACCTTGAGCAATGTGTGTCCTAGTTTTAAGGACCTAGGACCCATTCGCCCATGGGAAAATGGGTCCTCCCTAAGACCTGGGACCTAAATTTAAATTATGATTGTGGTGGTATTTTAAGTTTTTCAAATCTATATTAAGATGTCAACTTGTGATATTTTAATTTCGGGAAATTAAAGATACATATCTATAAATATAAGGTTATTTCACTATTTTCATCTAAGAAACTAAGCAATTTTATGACACTTCAGGAAAGAATTTCAATAGAAATTCAAGGAATTCAAAGGTAGATTTATCAAAGTTTTATTGCAACAATCAAGATCCAATATTTTTCATGTCAAAGTCTTCTTGCATCATGCAAGTTGTTAGAGCTAATATGGTAATGTAGGTTTCATGATCCTATCAGCATTCAAAGCATTATTTCAAGAAAAGATTCAAATGTCGAGATCCACACCCATTGAGGCCATTTCATGCAAGTTGCAAATTTACATTCCAAAGTTTATCCAAGGGTTTGTTGAGTGGTAATATTACTTTGTTCATTCTTCATTCCCTCTTTCAAGCTTTTATTCATTTCAATCAAGGTTTGATTACCAAAATGGGGTTTGACCAACGCAAATGCCCATTCACCAAAAACAAAACATTTTTCCCTCTTGATTTGTGATTGTAGATTAGGTGAAAGAAAGCTTGAAGATCTCTTGAAGAGAAAATTTGAGGAAAATTGGAAGATTCAGATTAGTAGAAGAGACTCCCAAAGGTTGCAGAAAATCCCTAACTCTGGACCCATTTTTCCCTAAGGAAGTGAGCTCAAAATCAACTTAAAAAACTAACTTTTGGTGTCTAGTACATTCAAATTTTCCTTCTCTGATTTGTTTTATGTTTTTTTGTTTTTTAAGTATTAAGCTTATTCTTGTTGTTCCAAGTGTTAGATTGCAATTTGGTGTTGATTTACTATTTTTTAGCTTTTCTCCCCAAAGTTTTTTTTGGCAAGGACCCTCATCATAACACAAAAAGGAAATTTGTAGATTCACACTTTCACTTGATTCACCTAAGGGTTGTAAGTCATTTCATTGTGTGGATCTCATTTCCTAATGAAATAAAGTAAAATAGGTCCCTAATTGGTTCATAAATTCATTTTGGTAAACCTACCTTATTTTTCTTCATTTCATTTTGGTGAACCCGAATTTTGGCCATTGCATTTTTTTATTTTGGAGTCCATTTTCAACCCTAGACCTAGGTTTTGCATTCATTTGCATTGAATTGAATCTCATTTAGGGTTTTTTAAACTTGCATTAACTTTGCATCTCATTTAGGGTTTTAGGATTGCATTTTTGCATTCTTAAAATCTAAAAATACAAATATATCAGTCATTTTGCAAAGAATTTACATATCATTGCATGCTAAAAAACTAAAAACACCAAAAATACTCAAAATTACATTTCAAATTAGCTATCCTAAGTTGTCATTTATTCACATTTTGCATTTGCATTCAATCTTAATTTCACAAATTCAGAAACTGTAACTCACTATCTGAAACTAGAATTTGGAAACCACGAGAATCAACTCATAAACCTATGAAAACATTTTTCAAAACCCTAAGCTAGGACCCATTCACCCAAGGGCGAATGAGTCCCTGATTAAGGATTTTTCCTGAATTTATGGACATTAAAAACTTTATTTTTGTATCTTCTTTTATTGTTTTCAATTTTTGGTTTTAGTTTGTAGAATTTTTGTTACTTGGAATTGATCATATTAAGCTTAATTGGATAAATTTAGTGCAATCTTTGAATTCAAAATTACATCTAAAAGACATTATTTTCAGTTTTTTACATAACATAATCAAAAAATTATCTTTTTTAGACTTTGAAAATTTCTTTTACATATTTACGTTACACTTTACATCCTAGAATATTTGATTGCATCTTACCTATTTTCCATTTTGGGGTGTACATTGAGTTTGTGAAACTTGTATGAGCTTCACAACTTGGTGTCCTATTAGCAATACTATTGTGAGACGTAGAACTTGAGACTCATGTCATCCCACAATACACAATTTGTCATGGATCTTGGGTTTTCCAACTCTTTCACTCATAGTGTTGATACTAATCAACCCACTATGAATCATAGCCTTCATACCACTTTCCCATGACTTCCCTACCTACAACTAGTGTGAATTATGTTAAAATAATGGTTAGTAATGTCCATCCCAAAAACGTAAGCAAGATAGATGAAGACTTATAAAAATTGCAAAACTTTGTCTTTTGTTCAAACATTGTTGGTACTACGATCTTTTCTATATATAACATAAGGAGAATGCTTAAACATGAAAATATAATAGAGGTTATGTGAAGTATGGTTCATGTTACTAACAAACATGCTTCTACATTGACTAGGTTTGCTCAAGCTTTGGGGTATACTCAAATTCAAGGTGGAGATTCAATTCCTCCTTCCACAACCCTTGCCTCTATTCCTACATACACTAGTATTCATGTTACTACAACCATCCAACCTACTAGCAATGTTAACACTTCCTTAGGTATTTCCATTAGGAATCCCTGTAGCTTTGTGCATTCAAATCTCATATCTCCTCATTCATCCCCCCTCACAAATCTACAATTTACTTTCCCTCCACATACATACACAACACCTTATTCACCTCCATCTCACAACATTAACAATGATCCAATCCTTAACACACTCTTGCAAAATGCCGCATCCCTACAACAACAAATCACCACACTAAATCAAAAAAACAATGGCCAACCTACACAATACATCAAAACCAATCCATTATCCTTGGAGATATTGAGAACACAAATTCCACAAGGTATAGAGGTTCCTAGGTTTGAGAAATATGGTGGGAAAGGAGATCTCCTTAATCATGTTTTCGCATACACAGCCTTATGTAGTGACTTCATTTTTTAGGATAAACTCCTGGGTAAACTCTTCCCTAGATTCTTGAAGGATATTGCTTTAGATTGGTTATGCTCTTTACTGAATAACTCAATAAATTCATTCAATGAACTTATTGATTCCTTTTACAACCACTTCAAAATTTACATGGGTCCTAAGATGACCCTAGTTGATTCCTTTAATAATGTATGCATAGCCCTTTGTGATTACCAAAATGTGGTTAGTAGTCATGAAGTGAAAACTCCCTCTAATCATCCTACAAAATCCAAATCCACGCCTCAAAGAAGCTACCAACCATTCAAGAAACAAAATAAGGGCTTTTTACAAATTAATCACCCTCAACCAAATCAACATGTTGACGCCCAAGTGGCTGCTATAAAGATGAAAAA
>VDFB02056136.1:0-11647 GCA_007258455.2 Sequoia sempervirens
CTAGGTTTCCCTAAGGCACCATACCAAAGTTTGAATTTTAAAAAAATGGGAGGTTGATCTACTTGATTTTAGATCTAATATGGAAACGTATATACAAAATAATTATAAAATAATATTATAAAAATAATAATAAATAAAAATTGAATTCTAACAATAATTTCAAATAAGAGATTAAATTAATTTTCAACATTAAATATTTAATTAAAGATATTATATTTCCACAACCCATGAAATGAGTTAAGATTTATTATCATAGATTAGATATATAGATTCATTCCTATATATGTGCTCTAATATGACCAACACAACTTAATACTCATCATTTTTATGTGTTCTCAAATTATAATTACACATTTATTGGAATCCCCTACTCTTTCCAAACTTGGAATTACATTTCTACAATAAAGATATCATTCAAATTACATATCACATGTCTTCTTTTACTATTATGAATTACATCTATTTATAGATAATAGAATTTTAGTTTCACAGGAGCACGCATTTCATATTACATGTTCACCTTCTAGATTCCATAATACTTAGGATATTTTTGTGCAAAAGGAAAAATCAAAGAATTTAAACTATTAGTTCAAACCTTATTCTACATTTAATTGTAAACGTCCAATTTAGCTAAAACTATAATACAAAAAATAAAAAATATAATAACAAATCCCTCAAAAATAATTATCTTGTTGCACATAAAGTGAGGATGTGCTCAAGATGAATTGATGTGTGATGGAGAGAGTATGTAAGGTTCTCAATTTGATAGCATTACAATGCATTCCTAATCTATTCCTAAAAATAGATCATATGATGAGTTATTTATAGATTTGAGGGATGGACTATCAAGGGCTAGGATTGATTTGGAAGATCAATAGAGGAAATTCCTTAAGAGTATTGGACACATGAGAATCCTTCAAGTGGTTCTTTGTAATTGGTGTATAAGAGGAGTTCCATGATCCAATAGATTTGGATGGTGAAGATCAAAAATTCATTTTTTAGTGTAGTGTACATAAAATTCAATTCAAGGAAGAAAAGGTTGGTTCTCTTCATCAAATAATCTTAATGAATCCTACACTAGGATCAACTAACTCCTCAGGAAGGACATTTATCCACTTCTAATCTAATATACATAGAAGGTTATTCTAGCTAATCTTAACATGTTTTATGGGCTTGAAAGATTATTATTTTTTAACAAGTTAAAACACTAATGAAACTATAAATTAATTCTAATTTATAGAATTAAAATAATAAAATTAACAATATAAATATAGAACTAGAACTACAAAGTTGAGAGGAAACTAGACATAAAATTTGAAGATCTTTTTGTAATGCCCCAAGCATTTTATTAAGACATTAATGAACAAAATATGATTTTTTTTTGTGTGATAAAAATTAGGCATTGAGTAAGACACACAACACTACTACATTCTTAAGGTGTCATAACAATATGATGGCATACATGACACACACACACTAATGCATGATACATGGGGACACAACTGAAAGAATTAACTCTAGCCTCATAGAATACACCAAGGTTGGAAAGAAAAAATAGGTATGGGGGAGATAAAAAATTCCTAAAACCACAAGAACATCCTTCTAACCTCTTTACTAAACTATACTCCAAATTTCACTAGGCTGCGATAGCTAGAAGGGTCAAAATTATTGTATCTAACTCCATAAAGAAATTATATAAAAGTAAATATCAAGGTCCAACATGGACTCAAAACCTAGTTTTGAGTCCCAATTCACTCCTTAATTCTTCCCTCTACCATGATAAATAGAAAATATCTAATGGATCACAAGATGGAAAAACCTTGGCTCAAACTTAGGGTGTGTTCCAAGTCCTTGGTTTTTCCTGGTCTGTGAGTGCCACAACCCCACAAAACACTACTTGATAGACATTAAGCTTGCATGTAGACCTATAAATTTATTTCAATTCCTAATTTCCATTTATGACCCATAACCTATTGTCTAATTTGAAGCTCCAATGTTCACTTGTAGGTTTTGGACTAACACCAAGACTTGAAACCTTTGGTTTTGAGTCCCTAATTCAACTTGGTCCCTATGACTTGACATGTCAAAAAAATTAACACCTTTCACTACATGGAATTTTGGAATCTGAATGCACTTGGGACTTGATTCGAAGTCATAAATCTATCTTAAAATTTCATAGCTTGCCAAGTAAACACGATACACAACATAGACTTGAGCCCAAAATTAGACATAGTTTGAAGTCAAAAGTCTACTTTGACATCTACAACATAATAGCATGAAAAAAATTGAAGGGAAAGGTTCAAAATTCCTCATAAACTTAGAACATTTGATTTATATGTCCTAATTCTGACCCAACACTTAGTTCCTATCTAGCCTAAATAGAGAAAGAAAACTCCAAGGAAACAAAACCAACAAGGGATAATTTATTTAAAAGAGAGGGAACCCCCTTAAATATATGAGAAGGGGTGGAATAATACCTTAATAGGTGTTATTCACACCTATTCAAAATAACCATTTATAAATAACTAATAATCTAATAGTTATTAGACTATAATTATTTCAAATGTGATATGCTTAATAAAGCATATAAATAAGGTTTAATAACCCTATAATAGCACATTATATAAATGCTATAAGGGTATGACCCCTAATAAAATTATGTGCTAACACCTCACCTTAATTTTAATAGGGGACACCACATGTCAATTTCCATAAAAGAAAAAATGAAGTATCTCAGTAACACAAGTCTTCTTTGATAGTGATAAATGGGGGCACAAATATATGTCAAAATGAAGACTATGTATTCCAAACTACATGAAATTCACTTTGTCATAATTTATAATCCACTTATCATATAAAATGTTACTTTTACAAGTATACATTTGAAGCTCTTCCATAAATCTTCAATGACATTAAATTTTTAGGAGCTATTTTTTATATTTTGGGCTTTGATATTGAAGATGAATTTTAAAATTATTACACCATCCGTATAAGAGCACCTATGTACCATTTATTTTGAAGACATACTCGATGGTAGATTTCCTATAAATGAAATCACCATCATGGTTAGTAACACACCAATTAAATAAATTTGATTCTTGGTGTAGGAAAAATATATTTTTAATATGCATTTGTCAATTTCTAATGAGTATAAATCTAGAAAATCTAGTCTAATGATCATTAGTGAGTATATCATAAGATATTTTTATGAATGATTTGTCATTTTTCTTTCAATAAAAAGTAGGCATGCTACTAATTATATAGTAATTATCCAAAAAACAAAAGCAATGGGTGAGTTATCCTTTCTAGGCTTTGCTCCCTAGAAAATTTTATTAGGGTGATAGCCACCCATTATAAGTAGGTGCTTTAAACCCAATAAATTCAGAGGATATTTGAATATCATAAAAAAATTTAAGCTGAAGTAACACTCAAGAGAGAGAAAATATATAGTAGCAAAAAGATGCTTTAAAATTTTATGCAATTCCACTTTTTCTATGGATGTGTAATGTCCCCATTCTCGGAGTGACATTTTGATTACTTGATTCTAGCCCATCCAGCATCCCCATGGGTTAGATGGAAAGATAAGGGAATGGTATTGGCCATGAGTATCATACATTTTGGAGGGGAATTATCCTTAACAAAAAAAAAGCATTATGTTGACCATATTTTATTAATATCTCATGGTCCACTTGCAAGTCAAAGCAAACAAGAAGGTGATTCGACCACATCAAATCAGATCTAATTTGCTTCTAGAAGATTCTCCCTCCTATGGCGGTTTAGTAGACTTAAGGGAGAAGCAACCAATATTTAATATTTAAAGATCAAATCTGATTTCTTCCTTGGATGGCTCAAGGAAGCTTCCAAACTAAAGTATTATAATATTCAAAGGCAATCATATTTTCTCAAGGGTGGTCTAGTGCCTTAGGAGAGAAGGAATGAATATTTTAATATATATGAAGACCAAATTTGATCTTATTTAAGGTGACTTGGGCTAGGGTGGTTTAAGGTGCCTTAGTCTTGAAGTTAGTGAATATTTTAATGAAACAAATCTGATTCTCTTCTAAGGGTAGTTTTTCCTTAAGGCCTTATTTAAGAAGGCTTGGAAGGTTGTGAGAGGCATGTTTTTGTGTTGATATTTTCTTAAGACAGTTTGAAGAGAGTTGTCTCTTGATTGAAAGTAGTTTTCAGTTGATTCAAGGTGGTGCTCCCTTGAATATAGTGGTATGGTGATGGCCCCATTCCACCATGTGAGATGAGATCAAATAGAGTTCATCATAGAGCTTAACCAGATTGCTATAGTGAAGTTTTCATTTGCAGATTTGGATTTTGTTGGGTGACACTTTCATCAATATTTTCTAGAAGGGAATTTTGGCATTGGAAAGAAGGTTTTCAAGTGGTTCACTTGGAAAAGGAGGGCATATTTGGAAATTCCCAACTTCATGCTTGATCTAATTAGTGATCAAGTTGATTTCATTTCTAGATCAAAGGGTTGATTGGCATCTATAGTAGGGAAAATTCAACATCATTATTCCTTCCTAACCCTAATCACCTTCCATTGGTGTATGGCCAATTGAGTTTGTAGTGTGTTCTTGGCACTTTGTTAGCATTTATCATCAGGGTTTATAAAAGTAGTCGATACAGATTTAATTCAGAGATATCAAACCTCCAGTGAGTAGTTACAGTTGCATCTTAGTCATTTCCTAGTTGGGCATATCTTCCATACTTCTTGTAGTTTCATCTATCTTTCATACGGCTAGGGCTTGGACTTGTTTTTTGACACATTTGGATGTAATTGAAGGTCTGAAATACAAATAAAACTTAACTAATTGTACTTTCCAACCCTCTCTACTTGTAATCAATTTTCAAATCAAATAAAGAAGATAAGCTACCATTGTTGGGTATGTTCATCTTTGTTTATATGACTTTTTTGATTGCCTAAAATCTATGATCAAGTTCATTTCTTGCTATTTATGATTGAAACCTTTCAATGTACATGATATAATAAACCCTTGTTGTAAACAAATCACCTTGTCATCCTTACCGTTTGAACCTGTAAGGGTTCTTACAAGATGTGTAAGAGTTCGAAAAGAAAAATCCTTACTGTTTCATTCACCTTGTCATCCTTGTGTTTTAGTGGAAGGGAATGAATGTGGCCATTCTAAAATAACAAGAATGAGAATTATTTAAGAGGAATAATACCCTCCTTAGATCCATGGTGGTTGAATTAGCACACACTTTTGATTTGAGATCTAAATTACTTCTAAAAAAATTATGTAAGTAGAATTTCAATGTTTTCAAGTACTAAACAACCATCCTACTAATATATAAACTCAAAGAGTCATTTAAATAAATTATCTTAGTGATTTCATCCATAAGATCAAGCTTATATGTCAATGACTATTCACATACCTAATGAGGTTGGTGGCTATATAATGCATTTTCTCTTTGATCTCCAAAAAAGACACTAGAGGTCTTAATGTGATTTGACAAGAATCATCATTTCACATGAGTAATTATTGTTATGTTAATATCACAATGTGGGCCATTGAGCATGCATTGATTGCCCTCATGAAATTTGGATAAAAAACCATGAGATATATATGGAGATCATCCAAATGAAAATGCATTCCTAGAATATCCTATTATGGGTCAAGTTTAGTAAAAAAATATTTAATTAAATTATTTCAATCTATTGAGGGTATAGTATATATAAATAAAAAATGGCATCCAACATAGATGAGGAAGATGGGAAGCAGGGTGAAGGAAATGAGTAGGGAAAATACTAAAAGCCCAATATTTTGAGACTTAAAGCAAAAGAGAATCCTCAAATTAGGAAATAAGGATGGTGAATACTCAATTCTAAAGAAGAGAAAGCATGGAGAAGTGTAAGTGGAGAATAATTGAGGTTCATCTAGATTAGTCTCATATCTTAATAATTACATGATTACATGGAGACTTAAAATCCTAGGGCCAAAGTCAAAGACAAAGTAGGGAGTGGAAGCATGGGTAAAGCCATGATAAAGTACCTAGGTAATGAGAAGTCTAAAAGACTAAAATAGCCAAAGGTCTCAAAAAAATGGAAATGTTGGGTTTCAAGGAATGAAGAGAAAGAACACTAGCAAGAGGAAACCTATAAACCTAATAAAAGCTACAAATAGACACAATAACCCCTAACACTTAGAAATTTATATAGTTTGAGATATTTAGGCATGTGACAAGTATACTAAAAGACAAACTAGTACAACAAGAACATTTTTCAATAAGGGGGTCTATTGAATGAATTCTTAGATTGGTTATTGATGGTGGCCAAAACATGGTTTTGTTAAGAAAGGAAGCACTCAACTTGGATAAATTTGCAATTACTAATATAAGCTTCAATATCATCTAGAAAGGGGCAAGACAAAGATATCACATAAAAACTATAGGGAAAGAATATAAATCTTTGATTGAATATCAATAAGGGACTCTATAGGCAACAAATTCAAAATAAAAAAGAATTAAAAGCACACAAGAGTCCTTTCACTAAGAATAATATGTAAGATAAAGGCTCGAAAGGACAAACGACAACTAAGGAGTTTCTTGATTTAATCTTAAATTAGAGATGGTGTTGCAGGGCATAAAGAAGTGGAAACTTTATTAGAGAATGTCCCTAAACATTCTAAGATAAGCAAACCAACTTAGGAACCCATATATTAAGTTTTATCACAATTAAATCTTTTTAAAATAAATTCATACAAGAAATTAATCCTCATGAATTAACAAGGTCTTTGATTGATATATGGAAAAATGTGTGTGCAAGTGAGTTTATTTCCTCTTCATGAAATCAACTAAACTAATCAATAAAAATAGGAATTGCAATAGTATTGGAGATAAATTTCGTTCAAATGTGACAATTAGCACATACTCGAAGGTTCTTAACAAGACTAATAGTTGTTCCAACAGACATGTCTAAAAAACCAAAAGCAATTGACATCTTTTCACTATGATATTAGAGAATAATTTTTTTCTCTCCTTCTCCACACCTCTAAGTGTCTTGCATTTGGAAAATACCCAGTTGCCTTCATCTACCAAGCCAATTTCTCCAACATTACATAGATTTACTGTGTCTGTGGATGTGTTCTGTCTCCTATGAAAGAAGCACATAGCCTCCAATCCAACTACATTTGGAAAGCTTTTTGATTCCTTTATCTTTCATCAATCTCCTTACCAAAAGAACATAGTCACATATTTTTGAAGATCCAAATTAAAAAAAAACATTGATGTAAATACTCCTAAGCCTGTATTCATCTGTGGTTTGCAGGCAGCAAGAAAATAGATCCACACATCCACCACAGGTTTAGCTTTACAAAATTGCTTTATCCTTTATGCTTTGATGGATGTCCATACCTGTTACAAAGCTCCTAGTTTGGCACAGGCAGGAAGGATACTGAAAAAGGTTGAGGAGTCTGGCTGTACACTCTCCAATTGCATTTGGTCAAACAGTTCACGTGCACCGTCTATGCTTCCACATTTTACATACATGTCTACTAGGGCTGTTGCAGCTACAGCATCTGACATAATTCCACTTTCCTTTATCGTTTGATGGATGTCCATACTTTTTTCCAAAGCTCCCATTTTCGCACAGATAGCGAGTGCACTGACAAATGAAAACCAATCGCGTTGGAAAACTTCATTTTTTAAGTTTGTGAACAGTGGACTGTATGGGAACACTTTGAATGGTACAGGTGAACAGAAACGGTGAACAAGAAGCAGGACAGGTAATTGGGCCCCACACCAGCCACCTAAGCCGAGTCAACCCTTAGAATGTGCTGGTTAAGTCCAGCCTTGAATTTACCCCAATTGAGTAATATGACCAATGTGATGTTAACTTTGAATCAATCAATTACATGCAATTCCCACAATGCTATTCAACATCAATACTTGACTCTCAATGTCTCTCTACTGTTTATCTTCTTTTCTATATAAACAATCTCCATACGTATTCCTCTCCATATCCATTGAACAAGGCCAAAGCGCAATTCCCATCTGCAACATTTTATTTAGTTGAAGGGCGAAGAGCTTTCACTGCTTTCCACACTCTGTCCAAGAAAATATGATGGTGAGATCAATAGTTACTAAGATGAGCACGTTGTTTATTTTGCTCAACATAATATTTGTCTTCCATGTCTCTGCTCGAGATAAGCTCCTCCTTCTAAATACAAATACAGAGATTGTGCACAAATCCTTTCCAACAAGTTTGGAGGAGCTACCATCGTGCACAAACTGTACTGGAAATATTCCAGACAAGAAGTGTTGCCCCAAATCAAAGAACGCTGGACTCGTCTCCAACCAGAACTTTGCATATCAGCAATGATGGCAATCAAATCTGATTCTCTTCTTCAAAATCTAAACCCAGAGATCTCAATTTGATTGTTATCAACTGTGTAATACAAATTGATACCAAATCAGGGATCCATTCGCATATCTTTCCAGTCAAAAGAATAGTGTAGAGAGCAATTGACTTATTTTGATTTTGGTATTTATTTTGAGTTTTTGTAAGGATGAAATCTACCTATTTTATAATTGCATGTCTTTCATAAGATAGATTCTCAGATCTAGTTATAATGGGTCATGAATTTAGATTTAAACTTTTTTTTTTTTATATTGTAATTATTTCCATTGAACTCATGTACCAGCATCTTCTCCGCGGCAAGTTTACGAGGGTTCTAAGTAATATGCTTTTCATATATATATAGTGGTTGTCCTACATGCTCTTATAATTCTGAATTTGTGATGATTTTAGCTTTCTTATATTTTAATTTATATTTGTAGGTGATCTTTTTTTAATCAAAACACATATATCATTCATATGAATTGTCGGTTAAGACAACTTAAACATTATGTCAATATTAAATGGATCCCACCTCTAAACGAGATGATCTGATTGGGAAATCTGAATGTTTTAGGAAAAAGTTATGTTATAGGACATTAGAATGGAAATAATGATGTTGGTTTATGTAAAAACTGAGATATTATCATATAGGGTGACTCCATGGTCATGATAAATGATATAAAAAATAAGAAAATCATTAATTGAAAAATAAAATTCATAGTCCAATAGATCATTGCATTAGGGAAGTGACAGTTAAAATAATTGAATAATAGTCGCACATTATAAAATAAAGGTTGTAAACAAGATCTTTTCTTCATTCATGCTAAGATGGACAATTCATTCATTCCACACATATTTTTAGATGAAAACTACATACATTGGTTGTCATTTCTAATTGATTTCATTATCAAGGGACTTCATACAAGGACTAAAATGTGAATCTAGTGTCACACCCCAAAATTAGGATCAACTAGAGATGGCTAGATCTAATTCATACAATATGTGCATAAGAATCAAATGATAAATACACCACAAAAAAAGATGACTCAAATGATTCAATTAGTGCTACGATCACAAACAATGAATTTTAAAGTTTGCCTTGACCTAAGAAAATGGGAAGTGCTAAGCATGGAAAAATATAAAATTTGAAATGATCAATATAAGTCTTTGTTATAGGTTCACATTTGATTGAACACATCATTCACAAGGGGGTTATAAAAGAGATGTTTATGGAGTTTCCTCAGTAATAACTTAATATTAACATGGTTTATATTTTCCTATCTAATCTTATAGATATCTTAAGAGAGGAAGGGATGTTATAGGCATTAGATAATTCATACATACAAGATATTTGCATCCTAGATTCCAACTTGTATAATGTAATCTATCACCAACTCTAAGACCACTATAATTTCCCTACCCAAAACATGTTAAAAATAAAGGTAATATTGTAGATTAAAAATTGTAAAACTATGAGACTGTAGATCTAATTAAGTGTTCTTTTTCACAAATTTTTGTGTATGATTAAACCATTTAGATCAATTTTACCAATTGTAGAAAGAGACAAAAGATTGTAGAAGAATGAGACAAGGATACAGAAGTGACACAACATATACGTGGAGAAACCCTTTTAGGAATTTAAACTCCACCAAAATCAATAGTGCTTGTATTATTTAACCTTAGAACAAGATTACAATAAAGCATATAAATCATTGATTGATATGATTCCTTGTCTTCAACAATCCTTCTTCACAACCTACAATAAACTCTCATGGAACTCTCATACACTTGCTGCAATCAATAGACAATAATAAGCATGTAAACTCATAAGAGTTGTACAATACAAGAGCATAAAGCTCCTCACAAAAATCTATGCCTAGATTGGGCAAGTAGAGTTCCACCATGTAATTTGAAGTCAAACCAAAGTCTTCCTCAATTTAGGCACCCCAAACTAAATACTTAACTGAACTTTGTTCAAGAAAATATCTTGCAAACTTCACCTCAATGTTGGTGCCCAAGAATGGACCCACTTGACTGAACCTTGTAAATATCTTCTCATGCAAAAGGTGTTAACTGAAAGATGCTAACTTGGGCACCCAAGTTGGTCCCAAGTCAATTTTAGTTAACTAAAACATATCTCTCCACCAATTCATGTAAACATTAATGCATGATTGATCATCCCCACTTAACTGAAAGCATTCACCTATTATCTATCATGCAACTGAAGTCATTAGGATGCAACTCAAATCAACTCAAGTCAACTAGCACTCAACTCAAAATAACTACATGCAACTGAAGATAACTGAACCATAACTGAACTAAACTAAACTAAAATGAATTGAATTGAACTAAACTCAACTGAACTCAACTGATACTCAACTGATAGTGCCACTCCACTCATTCAAAAATATCAATCCCTAATTTGTAGGATCAAAACATGCATTAATGAGTGTTATCAATCCTCCAATAGTTAACTAAAGCAAAGATTGGGTTCCACCTTCCATGTGGAGCTTCCCATGTGCTCCTATCTTGTAGGAGCTCTTCTTGAACATCCCCACATATTCCTATCATTTAGAAATAATTACAAATGTCAATTTACATGTTCATTTCATTCGAATTTAATCTCTTTCTAATCCTAATGTTGGGGAACACTTTCCAAGGACTTAGGAGATACATGAAATATGTTTGGGATTGCAATTAAATGACATCCTATTCCCAACATTCTCCCACTTGACATTATACATTGCAATTATTCTAAACAAGGAATCATTATTATAAATCAAGTATAGGATTCAAGGCCAATGACCTTCCTACACCAAGAACTTATCCTATTGAAACTAGTTTAGTAAGATAATCCTACAACATGATCAAAGTGTTAACTTTCTCAATTAATACCTTCCCTCTCAACCATTTTTCACACAAAATGATACTGAACATCAACATGCTTAGTACGAGGATGATACATAGGATTTTTGGCTAAACAAATAGCACTCTGACTATCACATTCAAGTCTAATTTGCTTGCAAATAAAACCAATGCCTTTCCCAAGTCTCTGTAACCAAACCACCTCTTTAGAGGCATGTGTAGTAGCCATGCACTCTGCTTGTGTGGTGGAAAAAGCAACTGTGGGATGCCTCTTACTCATCCAACTAACCGCAACTCCAAATAAAGTAAACACATAGCCACTTGTCAACCTTTGACTGTCTAGGTCTCTTGCCTAATTTGAATCAACAAAACCCTATATGTCCAATGATCTTTGCATAATATCAATATCAT
>VDFB02056137.1:0-19365 GCA_007258455.2 Sequoia sempervirens
GACTTTAATCTATAAGTGCTATCACCCAAGATTTCAGAAATTTGGTATGGGCCTGTCCATAATTTGTCAAACTTAACATGTTCACTTTTACGTTCATGAGCTCTATTCCAATATAGGACCAAATCAGATATTCTAAAATTCTTTAATTTGGATCGCTTATCAAACCATCTTTTCACTATAGATTGATGATTTATCTATGGCTTCAGTACGTTTCTCATCTAAATGCATCAATTGCAACAATTAGGCTTTTGTTTGATCATCTAATCTAATATATTCTTGTGCAAACTACTAGGTAGGGATTTTTAAGTTTATTGGTAGTATAGGATCTACACATAGACTAAATGATAAGGAGAATTCCCTAATGAAACTTTCATCCTAGTACGATCTACCCAAAGGGAAAATTTTAACAAAGAATGCCATTCCCTAGGGTTCTTTTCAATAAATTTTCTTATTATGTCCAACAAATTCTTATTTGATGATTCAACTAATCCATTTCCCTGTGGATAATAATTAGATGAAAATTTTAATGTTATGCCATATTCAAATGCCCAATTAGAAAATTTCAATGAAGCAAAAGTAGGTCCATTATCACATACCAATGCATATGACATTCCAAACCTAGTGATAATGTTTTCTTCCAAAAATTTTATGACCACGTTTGTAGTGCATTTCTTGTTAGGGCATGCCTCTGTCCATCATGTACAATAGTCTGTAGCGGTCAATATGAATTGATTACTAGTAGAAGATGGAAGATTGATGGTTCCAATAAAGTCTAGTCCCCATTGTGAAAAGGGACACATCTCCATCACTAACTGCAACAGTTGAGCATTGAATCTTCAACACTTTATCTAGCGTGTCCAGGCCTTGTATGACAATATTTATATTCATGAAATTATGCCAAAGATCGTGGTCCAGTAGTAGCCTACTCTTAAAATGAGGTGTGTAGTAGCTAAAGGTGCTCCGTGAGCTATTCCAAATCTATCATGTAGTTCCTGCAACACTTTATCAGCTTCTATTCTATTTAAACATCTTAAATAGATTCCTTCATGATTTCTTTTAAATAGAACCCCTCCCTTAATCATGTAACTCTGTGATTTTATCTTGAGGGCTCTTCTTTGATTCCTTTGCATATGATCAGGGCAAGTGTGGCTAACCAAATAATGCCAAATGTCTGAATACCAATCTTCTTGATCTTTTTCATCCAATGTGTATTGTTGACTTGAGATTTGGGGATCTATTTTTGCAATAGATTTAAACAAATCTTGTCCCTAGACAAACCTCATGGGTATGACGTATAAATAATATTCTTGTAATATGGTGACCCATTTAGCTCTCTTTTCTCTGAGCTCACTCTATGTTAACAACATTTTGACAATTGAATCTGAGACAATAACTTTTACTATACCCCTGAGGATATAATGTATAAACTTGCGTACAACTTTGACCAAAGCAAAGGCTTGTTTTTCAACATCTATGTATCTCAATTCTGCTTCCTTGAATGGAGCACTCATAAAATCAATTGGTTTTTCTTCTTTATCTTCACCTTTCTGTGTTAATACTACTACACAAGTGTGACCATAAGCGAATGAGTAAATATAAAAAGGTTTAATACAATCTGGACTTACCAGTACTGGTGCTTTTGTGATTGTCATCTTTATAGTCTCGAAGGCGATCTTAGCTTCATTCGTCCACTCTATTTTGGCATCTTACTTTAACATATCATTGAGTGGCTTCACTATTTTGGCAAATCTTGTAATAAATTCTAGAAAAAAGTTAATCTTACTGAAATGTGACTTCAATTATTTTCTACTTCTCGGGGGTTGTAATTTGAGTAATGCATTCACTTTGTCTAGGTCTATTGAAATACCATGTTCATAAATGATATGTCCCAGTAAATTTCCTTCAGTCACCCTAAAAAATACATTTTATAGGATTTTAGGAAACTCTATAAGTTTCACACTTCTGTAATATCACTCTAAGATCTCAAACATGATCTCTTCTATCTTTAGAAAATACTATAAGTTTTTCCATGTAAATAATGATGCATAGTCCATGGCTCTCTGGAATGTAGCTCCAACATTTATCAAGCCAAATGGCATCTTTTTGTAAGCAAAAGTCCCCCACTTAGTGGTGAAAGTTGTTTTCATCCGATCTTCCCTTGCTACCATTATTTGATTATATCTAGAAAATCTGTCCAGAAAGGACATCATTTGCGAACCATTAACTATCTATAACACTTCTTCAAGTGAGGGTAGTGAATAATTGTCTTTTTCAAACGCTCTGTTGAGATTCCAAAAATCTACACACAATCATATATCTTTATTCTTTTTCCTTACATGGACTAAATTTGCCACCCAAGTAGAATGTCTGATTGGAAAAATTATCTTGGCTAACAACAATTTTTGAACTTCCTTTTGAATTAAAGGCTCTAAGAGTGCATTCACTAGACATTGTTTCTGTCAGAAAGGTTTCGCATCAGGCTTCAATTGTATAATATGTATAATGATGGAAGTGTCATATGTCTTCAAGTCTTCATATGTCCATGCTATGACTTTCTAGTAATCTTTAAGTGCCTAAGAAATATTTCTCTTCTCTTCTTCATTACAAACCTTCCCTATGAGTACATTTTTAGGATCTTCTTCAGTATGCAAGTTATATAACTCAAATACTCCTTCACGTTGAGGTAAATCTTTCTGTCTAACTATCTGGTCAATATAGAACAATCTTTCTAACTCAATTATTCCTTTCAGGATATTATTATCTCTGGATTGAGTCAATTCTTCATCTTGAATTTTGATATCAGGGCAATCTATCTCTTCAATGATTTGTGCTTCGAAAATACCAGAATTAGTAATGAATTCCAATATGTGCCTGTCATATTCAAAAACTTGTAAATTAGTGACATTATCAGGAACCAAGGGTAATTGTATCAATTCAACTATGAATCTTTTTAGATCCGAGGTCTCTAAAGGTTCTAAACTACTAGCAGTAGTAGCTAGAGCATCAGTTCTCTGATTGAATCTTCTAGGGATATGATTTATATTAAATGTGTCAAAATCTTCAATAAAATCCCATACTCTGTGTCAATAATTGGATAATATTTTGTAGTGGAAAATATATTTCTTTCAGACTTGTTTAACTACCTATTTAGAATCACCAAACACTTTAAGGATTCTAACTTTCTTCTTGATTGCCAGGATCAAGCCATGTATAAGAGCTTTGTATTCACCCACATTGTTAGTACATTGAAATTGCAATCGATATGGAGAAAGGAAGGACTTACCTTGCGGGTTGATAAGTTCCACTCCAATTCCAATTCCTTGTTTTGATTTTGATCCATCAAATTTGAGAATCCAAACATGATCATTTGCATTAAATATTTTTCCATTTTTTGATGTCATCATACAAATATTTTCACTCTGTATGTTTTGATCTTTATTTTTACACATTTTCGACCCAATTATTTTGACATCATTGTGTTCTGGACAATATTGAATCTCAATTATGTGGATTATCTCTAGACACATCATACAACTATTTTTTGAATGTGCAACATTATGCAATCTCCACTAGTCCTACAATAACAAATTTTTTAGTGAAATTTTAGTTTTATTACTCTCTTGAGCTTTTGCAATAATATTCTCCAGAAATTTATCATAAGGACTATCCTCCTCGGAAGAAGAATCACAATATGATTCGATTAAAATATTTGTTCCAGGAGTTAGTTTGTTATATTTCCTAGCATCACAAGTGAAAGCTTCCTCAATTTTAACTCCTAAACTGCATATTTTATAAACTCCTGGTTCTACATCAATATATAAAACTTCCTTTTTTTATTATAGCCAGTGATCATGTATTTCATGTGAGGTTCTCTTTCAATCCTAATTTTATTAGGCACTCCTTTCCATGGTAACCACATGTGTGAGAAGTAGGTAGCCATGTATCCATTTAATGTTTTAGACCAGTCTCTACTTAAAAGCATACCATAAGTATCAGGTATCTCCACGACTTGAATGCCAATATAATATTGGATTTTGGGATTAGAGGCCAATTGCATGTGAATATTAGTCAACTCTCCTACTACATTTACCTTTGTCTTGTCAAGTTGAGTGACCTTCTTTAAAGAATTTGTAGGAGTTAACCCCAATGTTTGTCATATGGATAATGACATCACGTTAGTATAAGCTCCAGAATCTACTAAGAAATTATGAAGATTCTTAACAAATATTCTCAAAGTGAGGAAAAATAGTGGAGACTCTAGTTTTCCTTTATAAAAGGCTACTTGTGTGTCCACTATGGGAACATTGTTCTTATCTTTTGCTTTAGCTTGACTATCTTTCACTTGAATGTCCTTGGATTTTCTTTCTTTGGGAAAATATTCTGAAGTGTTTAAGAAAGCTTTCTTGATCATAGGCATCTTAAGCAATTCTGATAGAGAAAGGCTAATCTTTACTTTCTTAATTTCTTCCGCTAAATAATTAGTCAATTTTTTTTTATTAGTGGGATCTATCTTTTCACCTTTTGAAACATTTGATGAATTGTAGTGAGAGGTCACCTTGGGTAACCCATGATTATTGCTTGATTTTTCATCAGGTGGAGTGTTAAAGTTATTAGGCGAGATGGATGTTGTTAAAGGCCCGTTGAATCTACCTCCACTATTAGCATTACTCCTCGTGTTGTAGTTATGTCCCTTCTGATACTGTTGAAAGGCATGTATTTCATCCATTTCTTTTGAAGGCTCATTTTCATCCTAACAAGGAAAAGTGTATGTCTCTAAAGTCATACTTGAATTATCACCTTCATATATATGAGTAATATCCTATAGAAAATAATTCATTTCTTTTAGGAGGTTGAGAATTGCAATGCTCATTATAATGAGTAGCAGCAAGGAAAATATCTAAAGCGATTTTAAATTGTGAATAATCCACTTCAGAATGAGCATTTTTATTATGAATTCTACACCAATTGTTCATTGCAAGGTCAGCTAAGTTCACTTTTGATGTAAACTTTTCATCAGTTGAATCAGGATTGTCTAAAGATGTTGATACTCCCCCATTATTAGGGTGTGTATTCCTTGGTCTAGGTGTCCTAGGAGCATTATACATTCAATTTTGAGAATTCTAATTATTATTTTGAGAATAGAAATTTTGATTTCTTAAGTTTGTAACCTCTGTGGTCAATTTTTTGAGTTGAGCTATAACTTCTTTCATGTCTTCCTTTTCATCAGAAATTTTCACATTTTGATTTTCTTGAGTTTGTGAGAAAAAAGAGTTTCCATTAGGATGTAGCTTTGTAATAGCTAGACCAAGGTGAGGGACTAAGGCTTGAATATTTCCTGGTTGAAAGAAAGTATTTTGAGGAAATGTACCATTCTAGACCATTGCAGGATAAACATTAGGAATCATGGGATGAACTATAGGGACTCCATTTACATTCAGGGTAGGGTAAATATTCAATCCATTTTTTCCATTCGTGGATGATCCATTTCCAAGATGTTTCATTTCTAAATTTACACTTACGGCTTCAACATAGGCTTCTGGAATAGTAGTAGGAGGAATAGCTCTTCACTTCACAAATATAGCAGTAAAAGGATCTACTATTGTATAATAAACTGCTATAGCAAACAAATTATCCACTACATAAGGTGCTTGTAACCTAGAATAAGCCTTTTGAAATCTGTCATTAAAAGTGGTTATAGGTTCTCCCTCGAACCTCTTGATTTGAGTGAATTGATGATATAACCAGGCATGATCAGTCGATGTTCTAAACCTAGCTGAAAATTGAGTTTCCATGTCTTGCCATGATCTAATGGAATTACGAGGAAAATTGATATACCACCGGTAAACTTCATCACTCAAAGTATATGGGAACAATCAACACACAAGATCTTCATGTTGAATTCTTGCTCGAAAACATGTATCTTTGAATATACTGATATGTTCTCAACATCTTTGTGGAAATAATACTTAGGATAAAACTTGTCAAGATTTTTTAGTAAATTGTTATATACAAAAAAATTATATTGGTGACTACACATTAAAGAATTCCATCACTACAGGAGGTGATGGTGTAATAATGGTTGGAATATTTGGACTTGCACTTAAACTTGCAGACTTTTCAGGTCTAGATGATGTTCGACCACTAAGCTCAACTAAGGTCACCCGAGGATCACTAGATTGAGATCTAGTGGTTCTACAGAAATCCAGTTTAAACCCTAACAAAACCAAAAATAACAACAATATGCCCTCCTTCTAGCACCAATTCATGTTGACAAAGGTTTTACTTGCAGTAAATAGATTAAATAAAATCTCCATAGACAAGACCATGAAGATCCTATCCTTCTTGAAAGATATGGAACAAAGACAACCTAAGGGAAAATTCTGCACTCATAGAGCAAATATTGATTTTCGTTCAATCCCAAGTCTTCGATAACTAGGTTATGGTTGCACTAGGGTCACTCTTGGGTAATGATGTGCTAATTGTTGTCAATCTCAAAGGGACTATGGTTATTTCTAGCTTTGCTAAGAATTACAAACATTTCACATGAAACCTCATTTCATCATCAAATAATATCATGAAATCGAAAGATTCAACATAATATTTCATGAACATCACAAATTATTTGCTATCACTTAAGTAGATTTAGCATTAAACATTCAACAATTTCATGGAAAATAAAAGATTTTTCAACAAAATTATTTCCATTCACTTATATTTTTTGGAACATTTGAAAAAATATTAAACATCTATTCTAAAGAAAAATATAAAAATATTGAAAAATAAAAGTTTCTCCCGGTTATTCTCCATGGATGCCCAAAAGAATTAATCGAAATAGAGAAAACTACTTTATATTTCACCATATTGCTTCACAGCTATGTATAAAATAGTACAAGCTTTTAAAGACAGAGGGTTTCATTTATGGACATCGAGTAGGTTATGTATGCACCCTTAAATGGTGCAGCATATAGTCTTGTTCGATTGAACATACAAAACTAGCTACAAAAGATACTTAGATAGGTAGCTATCCATAAAGCTCTAATATCAATTAATGCGGTTGCATACAGTTTTATGCGAGAATGGTTGGTCAGGAAAAAGAACAAAATTAATAGATTTTTTGCTCCTTTGACATCCACAAATTCTGAACTTAAAATAAAAATGTGGGAGGAGATGGCCTTTTATAGAAACAAGGCACCCAAAATTTCAACTTAAAAGTTTATCTAGATAATCAGAAACAACAAATTAAAATGTGTCACGTGGCATTTCCCAACTCTCATCAAGAACATTCTAGAATAAGTCAAAACTTTGACTTTGTCCGCAACAACACTTTTCTTCATACTTCAGCACGATCACTTTATCTCCATCAATGCTACTAGGTTCTTTTCAAAATACCAGAATGAGAAACACCTACTAGGACTAGGATCAACTTGTAGATTAAAAAAAAAATGAAACAACAAATGAACTCCATTATATTTCTGATATTTGGTATTTGATTGTTTCCGTGTTCTCTTATGACTCAGGTTCTAGAATCCTTCCTTCTTTCTTTAATTGGTACTCTTAGAAATCCCTTAATACTTGATGGATGCACTCTTTTCAAATTCTTCGTATTGCTCTCCAAGTGAGCTTGACCCTGGTATATTCTTCAATTACTTGAAGTATGATGTCATTTTTCTATGCTTTGCTTATTTCATATTTGACAATAACATTTATGCACTGTATTATTTTATCAATAACCTCTCATGTCAGCAATTGAACAGGGTCTTTATTTATCCTTTCTATCCATTCCTTGAAAGCTTTGGCTTCCTTCCCCTCCTATCCTAATGTTTGAGGAACAAAGCCTTGACGTGTCAATATTTCAATAAATTCTTGATTCTCACTAATCAGTCTTCTGCACTCAACAATGACTCTTTCAAATCTTTCAATGCATTGTATTATCATGTCACCTTCCCATTTCAGCTATTTCTTCCATTTTCTTGGCAATGAGACTTCATGTCCTAATATTACATTATTCTGTATTAACTCTTGGATGTTTGACTATATGAGAATTTCAATATTTCTTCTTTCATTTATGACCTGTTCTTGGCAAAATTTACATTCATCTTAAAACATTTTCAATTTTTCTGAATGATGATATGCTTCCTTGTACTTTCTTATTGCATTTGTAATAAATTCATCTCCTTGCTTTGCCCAGTATTCAATCCATTCTTCAAATATATTCATCTTATGACAAATTGTAGCAATGGCATCCACTTGCTCTTGTGACATCAGTAGTGAATGTTGGGGCAGTTCTACTTGTTCTTGACCAGATAAAGTGTTGGTAGCAACATTTTTCTTCAATTCTGCCACTATTTTGTTTATGTTCTATACTCGTAGCAGTAGCATTAAATTTTGCTTTTATTTCATTAATTCTTGTTGCCAGAGATGAATGTGGTGCTGCTGTAATCATATACTCATGAGGAATTATCTCATGTCTATCTTTCTTAATTGTCAGAGTGGCTATTTGAATAGTTCTGTTGCCATACTCTTTCCTCTATATGAGATGCTTTGTCTTCGCTTTGTGCCTAGGTTTAGGAGTACTTCTATAAAATTATTGAGATTTAGAGGTAATATTTCCACTTCCATTGGAGAAGCTAATTCCCTTATTAACCAATCAAGTGTATCATCATCTTGCTATACCTCTGTAACTTTTTCTTGTCACTGTTTATTGCTTGATTCAGGAACTTCCTCTCTTTGACTTGCCATATTTTTTGAAATGGGGATTTCTTTAGCAATATCTGGTATAGATTTGGGATTTGTGAGTGTTCACTAACATTTTGCACATTCCCAAGAGAAGGTTGGAATCAAGAGTATTTTCAAGAATTCTTTCATGAATTGAATTTTGCTCTGCATTTTCTCCTATTTCCATTTCAAGTATACTAAGGGTTCTTGCCTTTAAGGTGAGTGTTCCTTGAATAAATTCTTCTTCTTCAATATTTATAGGATTAGACCTTGTATCCTGAGTCTCTTCTATCACTGGCTATACCATAGGTTTATCTTTAGACTTCTTTTCTTTTACTTTCTCCCACATAGCATCTGTTTATCTGCTTGTTGCTTAATTCCTATTCATCTTCTTCAAAAATTTCCTCTAAAGCTATAGGAGTCTCGCCCAGTGCTTGCTTCATACTAGCCATATTAACAAAAGGGGGAGAGGTAAATAATATTGTATCCCTTTGAGATGCAGACCTGGTTTGAGTACCAACATTCCTTGTTGCCCATGTTCCTTCATCAATAGTTACTCTTCTTCTAGGTCTAGCTGTAGAGGAAGATGCACCTTTAGGTCTTACTTTTGATTTATCTTTACCCCTCTTTGCATCTTTATGTTTATTAGATGGTTTTATGGGAACTTCCTATCTTATTGCTTTAGGGTTTCTTTCTTCAATTCTAACACCTGAAATGGCCTTACTAGTCTTTCTTTTCTTCTTGGTAGTCTCTCCACTTTCATGTGATTATCATCTCTTTTGTTTTCTTTTATCTTGAGGAAGATGGGTTCCAATTCCTCTTTCTCTCAAACTTTTTGCAAAATCATTAATCCAATGTTGAGTATACCTTAGGACTGGCTTAGTAAAGTCATCAATTGATGTCATGTCTTCATCATCAACACTTGGGTATGGATCCTTCTTCACCCATTTCTTTTGCATTTGCCTCTTGATCACATCAATAGTGACTTTACCTTTTCCCTTAACATCCTACTGCATGTTTTTTTTACCAAACCTCTTTTGTTCCAACAAAATCTAGTAGTGTCACCATATTTTGTTGGAGTTGTAAAACACAACATTTCTCTATCCATACCTCTTGTTCAGTGTTTCCTTGATCTGCATTGGTTGGAAATATTCCCCCAGGTATATTGTATGCATAGCATTTGACAAACTCTATGAATTTTTTTCCATCACATTTCTACATTCATTTGGCCCGATGACCAAACTTATTACAATTAAAGCAATGACACGAGATAGTGGTCCTCTTGGATTCATCCTGCTTCTACACTAAGAAGCCATATGACCAAATTTATTGCAAGCAAAATAGTAACCATTGAATCTCTGAGCATTTGGTTGTCTTACCGAATTCCTTCTAGCTCCATTCATCTAATTTCCTTTCTTAAAACTCCCTTGTCGGGAATTCCTTTGTCTAGATCTGGAACTTTCTTCTTCTTCATAGCCGAGACCTCACTTGTCACCATCAGTCCTTTGACCTTTAATCAGTTCATCAAGCTTGGCTGAGCTTGCTTTGAATTTCTCCTTGTACTCATTTGCAACAGTAAGTTCATTTATGAGATCATCAAGTTATTTTTCAAGCACTTCCTCATTGTTTTTAGATTGTTCCAATTCATTGTCCAATCAGTTGCACTCTTCAAATTTTTCGTTCAAGGATTGAGCAAGCTTTTATTCATTCTTCTTTCTATCTTCAATCTCCTTGGTCATTTTCATCATGATAGATTCCATCTCACACTTCAAGGAAACATTTTCTTTGGAAAAAATTTCACATTCTTATGTTTTCTCCTTCAAGGCATGACTCAGTTGTTCATCTTCCATGCTTCTATTCTTCTACTTAAGTTGATCACACAATTCCTTTCTTTTCTCCCTTGATTAATTGATTTTGTCTTTTAATGACTAAATGAATTTTTCTGCATTCTCAATATTTTCTTATAGTTCCCAGTTCTCAAATTTTGACTGGTCAAGATCATCTAGGGCCACCAAAAAGTTGTTCTTGAAGACTACTTATATCCATTGAAAATAATTTCCAAGATCTCCCCAGTTGTTATACTTCTTTTGAGGAACTAACTCTAATACCAATTGTTGGAAACAAGCAACACTGGGAGGGGGGGTGAATCAGTGTTGTGCAAAAAATAAATTTATTATTTTGATCTTTAACCAAGAGAAATATGCAGAAACAAAAAGCAAACAACCACAACACCATAACACAAGTATTTTTATGTGGAAACCCTATTAGGGGAAAAACCATGGTGGATGGTCAATCCATAATATGATTTGAGTATACTCAAAAAGAAGTTTACAATATGGGAATGCACTTGCATTGAGGCTCACCTAGAGCTCATTGCTCAAAATGAAAGATTCTTGCCTTACAAGGATTTTGAATTAAATCAAGAGAATGAACTAAAGTGTAGCATCTACAAAATGCTGATTACACTTATGGTTGGAAGCAGTAGTTGATCCTTATGTCCCTTACATTACGGTCACGCCGATCTACTCTTCTCTAACTTCGCATCCTAAAGATATTTAATGCATAAGTGAAAATGTGCATAATTTATCAATCACCCTTCTGATATTCACAACACACATCGACACACCTTATACACACACAAAATTATATCATTTATCATTTAAATATATCTGTGACTAAGAATTTAATTGCAACCTGTCGGCTTCAATAAAACTTGAAATATTTACAATTGTTGGCTCAAATCATGAATAATATTCAATGCGCATCCACAACAGTCGATCACAACTTAGCTCAGACCCAAATTAGGATGATCAAAATAGAAAACATTTGAGTAAAACACTCTAAATATCCATAAATATTTAATATCATCACGTTCAACCCTAAAACATAATGATAAAAAGATATCCAACCAGATCTCCAAAATTGCATACAACTTGATATGAGGGATTGATATTTTCAAACAACACAAGACATACATTTATTAGCCTACCATAAGATCCACAACTAAAAATAATGACATAAAATTAGTATGTGAATCGATGAACACATAATTTCCAGATGCCCTATTCTTCCTAGACTATCCTTAATCTGTCTACCAATAGGAGAAAATGATGACGTGCGGATCCAAACACTAACTAGGGTTGTCATCAATGACAACACCAGAAAATGTTTGCAGTGTCTCTTGCCAACAGGGTTAAATTTAACCAAACTTACATTTCATAAAATTTTCAATCCATTTTTTGATTAAATTTAACAACTCAGAGAAGAATTAACATTTCAATTTCAGAATGATAAAATACCATTATCAATTTTTTCTTGCTTGAGAAACTCTTATCAAAGTATCGGTTATTCAGAACATACCTAGTTCTGGTTAAAAATGGTGATTCTTTAGGATGCAACTTCAAAACCCTTGGTAGTTGTGACTTAGTTTCTTTAAATTTTACATCTCTTTGCACACCAATGTCACTTCGTGAATTCAATGTCTTTAAAAAATTTGCAAGATGACATGAAGTGGAGTGTTGTAAAAGAAATTGCATGTTTGAGGTGGTGCCAAGTACATAGGTAGTTTTCCAGCTTCATTAATTACCTGTTATTTTGCATTAATTCCTAGAATAAAGTTGTAATAATTACGGATTATGGTTCAAATCACAAACACCTAGATTTCTCTAATGGATCACTATTTGAAAAGAAAGACAGCATGGTGATTATACGTGGCAATTATATGTCATGCTAATTCTTTGCAAGGTATATGCTATTAAAGATATGTGATTTATTGATGATCACCAAGGTTGAGGCTTTTGGTACTACTTTTGAAAGGATCAAACAACACTAGGATCTAGGAAATACTTTCTAGGGAAAGAGAAAATCGGAACAAGAGAAAAGCCAAAAACCAAAACTGAAAAAATAAACTTGATGAAATTTTAAAGCAGACTTTCCAGTTTCTAACTTTTACATCAAAGAAACAATAACGTATTGGACTTTGGTAAAAGAGGAGATTACCAAGATTAGAAAATTTGATCAAAGAAATACGAGGCGGAGCTAGAATCTTTTGAAGATACAAACTCTTTTGGCTCAACGTGAGATTCTAGGATTCTGGTTTTTGGTAATAGACTAAACATTAAGAATACCGAAACACCAAAATTAGGAAAATAAAAGGTTATAATACAAATAGGCCAAGTGAAAATGAGAGATAAAAACCAACAACCAGTCAAGCATCAAAACAATGCCGAAGTGAGCAAAAAAAACAAAACAAAAGGAGAAAAGAAAAGAAAAAAGGGGGTCCACATTTTTCCAAAGGGAAAAATGGGGCATGTTGTGAGACCACACAACAACACTAATGGATGCAGAACCTCCTAAATGCAAGTGATAAAGGTTCATTGGTTCTTGGGTCTATGAAAAGGGCACACAAGTTGGTATTTCTAATTTTCTCTTTCTTCACTTGCACATAGGAAATCCCACTTGGCTAATTTTTTTTAATTCCTCCCTATTATTCAACCAAAAATTAAGTTGTGCACTCTCTCCTAGATGACATACAATTGACTGTAGGTATTTGAAAATGCCTCTCCTATGAGGGTGTATCGTAGCAATATCATTTAACCTTAAAATAAATTCTTCAAGTTCTCTTTTTGTTTTCTATTTTATTTAGTATTATCTTTTGTGTTCCTATAGGATGTCTATGAATAGTTTGATGAGTGTCTTCATGAGGAGGTGATTATGATTTTTTTCAATATTTGGAGTTGGAGATTCATTTCCTAAAAATTAAAACAAAGTTTAATTAAGAACCTAATTCAATTTATAATTTAATTTAAATTTAAAACTAAAACACCAAAAATATGTACCTCTTTCATCTCTACGATGTCTTGGCAACATCCTCGTGAAGAATCACAAGCTACAAGTGGAAAAAATGGCCTCCTTTTGGAAAGCATGGGTTGTAGAGGTTAAAACTAGTAGACCAAATCATGGGAGGGCATAAATGAAAGAATTTGGTATTTCTTTTTTATTCATCTTCTTCATTTGGCAAGTGCCAAATTTGGCACTCGCCAAATGGCTAAAACATGATTTTTTTCAATTTGGCACCTTTTTTGTGTCACAGATTGGTTCACACACCCCTAAGAGAGTTGGAAACATTATGCTCAACTTTAGAATGTAAATAACTTTCTTTGTCTTCTTTAACCATATATATCTTTTTATTATATTCATATTTCATTGTATGGTTAAGAGTAGATTGGTCTCCCTTCATGGCATGAATCCATGATCTACCAAGAAGAAAATTATATGAAAGAGGGTTAGGAATTACATGGATAAGGGTAGGATAAGTCATAGGTCCTACCTGTATGGGTAGTGTAATTGTACCCTTTAGTTTCCAACAAATATTATCAAAGCAATGAATAGAAAGATCACAGGGTCTTGTGAGAGTTTCATCCACACTAAGTTTATTTAAAATTTCAATGCCACAAAAATTAATACCTATAATCCATTGTCAATAAGAGTATGTCTAACCCAATTTTAATTAATGGTCAACAAAAAATATAAGTAGAGCCTCATGTGTTCCTTTTGAATCTTAGGAGGAGGTAACTGAATTTGATTGAAACTAATAACTAGGTTTGTTGTATTCATGCCATACAAAAAGGTTGTCACATAATTATATTTAATATAAGTTGGTACAAAAATATTTTTCAAATCCTCTTGGAGCATACCATGGTAGGTAGGTGAGACTTGAATTAAATCCCAAAGAAATATCTTGGTTGGAGTATTAGGAAGTTGCTCAACAAGATCGTATTCTTTCTCACTACATTTAGGATGATGAGGTGTGGGGGGAGATATGGTTGGGGAAATACAATGGAGGTTGGAATTTTATTTTGTTGTTTATTATTTCAATTTTTTTTATGTATGGGTGATTGCATGGTAACTTGGTTGTTGTGACACATTTGGGTGTGTGAGTTGTTTTTCAAACTTTAAGATATAACCAAGAGGTTTAGATTGGTTTGAAGGAGGCCCAGTAATAAGAGAAGGCATGGATTGGCTCTTAGGAACATGTGAAGGAGGATAAATAATCAATTGTGGTTTATTTGAATCTATTTCATTTATCAATCCTTGACATATTGAAGTTTTAGGATCCTTAGAGGATGGTTTAGATGAGATGAAGTCATCAAGGGCTCCATATAACATATTAAAATTGTCACTACTAAAAGGCTCATCAAATACACAAAATTCTTGTAATAAGAGATCGGATATGGTTAGATGAATTCACTTCCTCTAGGGTGATCCCACAATACTGGTTTACAATTTTTGGCCAAACTGGACATTCAACTAATTTTTGTTAACTAAATCTTCACTTTCAAGCACCTATAGCGGCTAAACCGTGAGGAATTTGAAGATGATGAAAACTAGTGATTTGTGAAATTTTGTATGTAGATTCCTAAATATATATTTTTATTTTGGAATCAAATTGCACTTCTTTTTCCATCTCCTTTCAAAAATTAATTTTTTTCGATGAAACCTTACCATTTTAAGAGGTGATGCTCAACATAGCACAATTTTTTTTCCATGAAGAAGGATAAAAATATATTTTTTCAAATTTTAGATTTGTAACTTATGATATCTAGTGCTTCCAATTGGTTTCATAGTGTTTTTATTAAATATTTTTTCCTTTTAATCAAGTTTTGAAATTAAAACCGATTACAATTCCGGTTATTGGCGGTGTATAACCTAACTTTTGTATGTAAAATTAAGGTACTATTTCTTTTGTTGTTGGATCAAAGGGACTTCAATATCTAATTAACTCCTATTTTTTAATTTTTTTTGATAATTTCTATTTTTTCCACATGTGTAGAACAAAAGGGGTTTGATTTTGGTGAAAAACTACATTCACAAACAATAAAATAAATATAATAATTAAATTAAATTTAGTAAAATTATACTTTAGGAAGCTTATGGGACTACAGCACTTACAAAAATAATTTTAAAATGGACTACGATTCCTCCAAGGTAAATCAAAAGTGGTTTCTACCTCGACATTTGATAGGTGTAGGGGAGACTTCTGTACAGGGCATGTGGTTTAAAACTAGTAGGGGTCTATCCAAGGGGGCTTGATCTAAGGTAGTTTGATAAAACCCTCTTCAATTGGATTGTTTTAAATGAAAATTTTAAGGCTTAAATCATTATATTTTCTAAAAATATGTGATTTCAACAAAAATCAGAATCTCCCATAAATTGTAAGCCAACTTTGTGGGATCACCCTCTAAGAGATTAAATACAATTTCAATTATAATGTTCATTTTTTTATGTTTCAATTTCTTAAAATAAATTATGATCAAACATAGTAGATCAAGTTGCTATAAAAAAGAATTTCAAGAAATAGGATCCAGATTTGAGTATAGAATACAAATACTAATCTATCTCTAAAAAATAGCTCAAAATAACTAGTTCACAGGCAGTGGAATCCTAGACCAAAAGTGCAAGTCTTTTAAATTTTTAAATTTGTGACATGTGTTATAGTTTACAAAGATTTGGGACTGTGATAGTCTCGGTCTGATACTAGATTTTTTGTAATTTTTTCCAATTTTGTAAAAAATGTGACCTAATATGAAATGAACTAGGGTTTCCATTTTTTCCAAAAATTCTATTGTTTTCAACCAAATCATGCACTAATTCAAAAAAATTATAAAATTTATCTATAGAATAGATGTATTATTGAAATCCAAATGAGAATTTATTTGAAATTATTGTAAAATTTAAAGAATCAACACTTCTTTTTCAATGCAAACACACTTTTCTTTGCAAACATAAAGAGATTCAATTTTTTATTTTTTATTGATAGTTACAGATCTAAGAAAAAAATTAGAAGATTTTTCAAGTTTAGGATATGTTAGGTTCACCAAAATGTGACGTGGGAAAAAGGAATATAGGGTTTAAATCACACTTTCTACTACATTACATTAGAGAGAGCCAAAATTGATCATATACAACCACTTGGCTACTAACTTTTGGAGCATGGAAAAAACTGAGAGGGGGGGTGTGAATTAGTGTTTCAATAACCAAATTCAAATTCATTAATTTTAAAAGCAAAAAAAATCTTTATAATCATGAAAAGTCTAGTTTCAAGAATATGCTCAAATGTGACATCCAATATTAGATCTTTATTTAAACCACATGAAAAACTCAAAAGAGGCATAACACAAAGATCCATAACACAATATTTTCATGAGTGGAAAACCCTCATAGGGATAAAAAACCATTCAGGAAAATGCCTCATTGGCTTAATAAATTCCTACTGATTACGGAGCCTCATTGGATACTTTTTATGCCTCACTAGCTACAATTTATGCATCACTAGAAAAGCCTCATTGGCTACATAAAATGCCTCATTGGCTACACAATTGTCTCACTCAAAAACACAACTACCTCACTAGCAACCACAACTGCCTTACTAGCAAACACAACAACCTCACTTGCAAAATATAGCCTCACTGGCCTTTTCATGTTACTACATCCTCACTGGATTTCATGATAGTAACTGCCTCACTGGAAAAAAAAAACATTTCTCATCAAATAATATTGTAAACAACAATACAAAGTATCACCTCTATTTCAGTGAATAACACTTCTTGTTTGTCTCATTTATAACTGGAGACACAAGAATCTAGATATAAATACAACCAACACTTAAAGTGATTTCCATCTTTCATAATAGATTGCTCATTAAAGCTTTCAACACCAGAATAATAATAACTCAAGTAACAAAGTATAAATCTCATATTTGGATCATGTCTAGGAATGATAACTCTCACAGAGTATATGATATTGCAATAAAATCATCAAACCCAGAATAGTAAAATATCACTATTTTTATAACAATCAATAGTGCACATAATGCTTCCAACTATTACTCATTAAAACTATGAAATGTAACCTTCAAAATCTGTTCAAACTGTTTCATAACTGTTTATGCCACCGTGGTCTCTTTTTTGTACCAAACTTAAACTATTGTTTATACAGGGTCGACACTTTGAATAAACCATGTGTATATGCTAAGAAAAATACACATACAAATGTAACATATAACCCATGTCCAAGTCGACACCAAGATGCAATAAACAACATTTATACAATGCTTTAAAACTACCACAAGATTTGTGACCCTGTGCCCTAGCAATGGGTAACATAAATGGAAAATTTTGAAAACAAGGTGACCATGATAAATACCATTTCCAGATTAACCAAATACCACAAAGAGTAAGGATTTGAGATACCAAAATGAGCAACATTGAAAAATTTAACTGCATTTGAAATCTTGAAACCATTTTGTGAAATTTTGGTCGCAAAACAACCATTTCCACCAAGCTTCTCCAAGCTTCTTCCAAGCCCTAAGTCGGTTGTGAACAAATGATGCTTTGTATTTGCGAAATGATGATATTTAGGGCACAACTATGTCAATATACTTCTTGCAATGAAACTCTCACAACCACTAATCATTGTGTCAGTCACATTTTATTTACAGGAGAGTAATCAAACACTTCAACCTTTATGTTGATGTCATAATCACCAATGCACAAAAAAACTATATTTCAGTCAAAGCTATAATATGCCAATTAACCAAGCTCACTATAATCATTTCTTTGGCCAATGTAATGAAACCTTTTAAACTGCCTTAGCAATAGTCAATGAAACCATGATAAAGTTCCCTTTTCACAAATATGCATTGTTTCTTCAAATGTATCAAAGATTAAGAAATGTCTCATGTAATAGTGTTGTCCCAAAGCCATTGAATGAATTTTACCTCAACATCAAAAAAAAATACAGATGTTAGTCACCAGGTATCAAATAAAACATGCACAAATGTATCAATGTGTCAAAAGAACTATAAACACATAAAGTATTTCTGCCTCAATGAATTATCAATTCTAATGCAAAGTCAACCAAACCAAGTTGTCTCATATCCTCAATTAAAGTGCCAAAGTAATGATAGAATCTCAATATATTCCACTTTTGTGCATGCCAAGGTAAACACTTGACATCAATGCAAAAACCAATGTCAAAGGGGTCAAAACTAACCTCAATGGAAGAGCCAAAATGGTGGAACATGGTTTTGTTTATTTCTCGAGTAATATTGATGTTGGTTGATTAATTAATGATTAACTTGATTTGATAATGCAAACGTGTAGGAAGGTCAGCTATGAAGCTACAACCAACTAATGGAAATATAGAGAAACACATAATTGAAACACAAAAATCAGTTATAGAATAGTGGGGTGCAAAGATAGAGGAACTTGACATATGAATTTGGTCTCAAATTGGCTAGACAAGGGTGCTAGCGCCCTAGATTAAAGCAGACATGTAAAATATACTGATTGACATTGTGCATCTGATCCAACTTACTAACATCATTTCTTCTTGAATCATCTCTCGGTCTAACCATTTAATCAAATCTCCTTATCTGATTAAATTCATCAACTTTCATCCCTTAATTAAATAAATCATTTTGTCTAATTAAGTCACTCTCTTTTGTTAATTAAGTCAATTCATCTGATTTAATTATCCCTATTTGATTAAATAATCAATTTATTTGATTAAATCTCTAAAGTCTATCCATTAAATTAAATAAATTAAAACCTTATTTGATTTAATCTAACACCATCCCTTTTAATTAAA
>VDFB02056139.1:0-23443 GCA_007258455.2 Sequoia sempervirens
AAAAAGATTGTAATTTTTCTAGTAACCAAAATAGGGAAAATTATATATCAAATTCATCTCTCGACCAACACAAATCCAACAAGGAGGTCCATTTAGTCCTAGGAGGTCATTTGTAAATTCCCCCCCCCACAAAACCAACATTTGAACGCACAACCAAGAACCCTATTTTTCCAAGATGTATCACACCCAAAATTTGCAAACAGCCCATCATACCAACAAACCCAAAACCCTCAAATCTGCAATAAAACACCTGTAAAACCCTCATATCTTTCCATTGTCTTTCATTTTATCATGCAACCTAGGGTTATCCAATCCACAACCAAAGCTCTGATACCACTTGTAAGGAAAACTTGCATCCATATAGTGACAATTTCCACATAACCCAAATCTAAAAAAATGTAAATAAATACTCAATATCAACATGCAAGAGAATAGACAACATACCCATGAAAGATGACACAAGATATACCCTAGGAAAACCCTCAAGAGGGAAAAACCCAACCTCCAAAAAAAACCACTCCATGCATTATTCAATAATGAAAAACCATTACAATACATCTTCAAAGACTCCATGAACACTTCTGAAGCACAAGCTATCCATACATTCCATGTGACCAAACATGAATCCACACATCCCATGCGATGCTTCAAACCCTCACACATGCACAAGCTCAACTTGCTAACCTACAACAAACTCTTCAACCGTAGACAACTGCCCTTTTGGTTGCTTTTATAGAAACAAGCTTCCACAAAACCACCAAGTGGTATTACATAAACCATATGTCCAAAACCATGAACTTAAAATATCATGTGACCCCACATTTAATATTGGGTACTTTATTATATTTTATTATTCCCCAATATTAAATAATTACATTTTACAATTATGTCCCAATGTTACATACAACATAAAGAGGCCCCAACATTATAACTCCTAGTGATGCATGTCCATCTAGGTACCCCTATGTGCACCACACACATAATAATAAATTAAAAATTATAAGCATTATGCAAAGGTGCACAACACCTAATTCTAACAAAAGCATAGTCATTTGACCATGTCATATCTCTTTTTCTAGGTTAGCATATCCTTCAATCCCTTTATTAGTGATGACCTTGACATGTTATATGAGGTCCTTGAGGATTTCATCTCACAAGGATCATCCACTAAGGCTTGTCATGACATCAAAAACCAGCAAACCAAGTGACTAAACCAAGCCACCAAAACTGTACATGCATCAACACTAAAATAGCATGATTGTACCTGGTAATACCATCTCACCTCCTCAACATGACATTAAAACTAGCAAACCAAGTGACTAAACTAGGCCACCAAAAACTGAACATTAATCAACACTAAAATATCAATTGGCAGAGACAACCCATGTCCAAGTCAGAAATGCAACATGTAAGTATAGACTGCCTACAACATTGCACAACTTGTAGATACAACAATGCAACATAAAAATCCAACCATATACTAATAACTATGTCAAATGAGAGAATAATCTGAGATGTACAACTAAGCATACAATGAATCCAACATTAAATCACGAAAATCCAATTATCCATAAGCTCATAATATCTCCATAGTCAAAAAGACCCATAATCAGCTTAGGTGAGAAAAAAGAAAAATAAAGCATGACAAAATAACTCCAAACCTGATACACTATGTAGTACTCTGAACAAGCTTTTCGTCAACTATTCAAAGTCCAAAATTTGACTCTATATGCACCCAATATCAACTCTCAAAAAACTCTATCAAAACTACAAAATATGGAAATATTTCTAACACCACAGTGTAGAGATTTGAGTCACCTTTCCAATGAATCCAAGAAGTCAAAATACTGACATCTTGAGTGAACGCTATGCCTCTTGGAATAAAACTACTCCAATCTGACTATAGGGAAAATTTGGTGGACCCCACCCCACAATTAAATCCATTTAAATTTTTGAACTTTAAAGTGGCAGATTTTCTTTTAATATTTAATATTTCAAGAGCCTTTTAGAAGATTTATGATGGGGGTGGTTAAACCACTAGGTTTAGTTTCAACTTTATATACATAAGATTTTCTCTAAAAACTTATACACCATTCAACTTTTATTTAATTCAAAACCTAATTTCAAAGGGCCAACATGAATTAGAAACTGGTAGTTAAAGGTACGGGCTCTATACTCTGACATGATAGGGCTACACAGAGTAGAGGATATGGGGTTTGTAGACCTCATACCACCCCAATAGAAAAAATTCATTGATTTTTAATATTTATTTTAGCCATTTCAATTGGGTTTTAATTTCTGATTTTTTATTTTTTTTTGTAGGATAAAAATGCCAACATGATTATAATTTTTTTTTAGATTTTTTTTAATTTTTAATTTTTAATTTATGAAGAATGACGTCTATACAACCTACAAATAGGGCTTTTTACAAAAAAAATTGTAATTTTTCTAGTAACGAAAATAGGGAAAATTATAAATCAAATTCATCTCTCGTCCAACCCGAATCTAACCACGAGGTCCATTTTGTCCCAGGAGGTCATTTGTAAATTTCCCCCCACAAAACCCCCATTTGAATGCACAAACAAGAAGCCCTATTTTTCCAAAATTTATCACCCTAAATCTGTAAACAACCCATCATACCAACAAACCCAAAACCCTCAAATCTGCAACAAAACACCTACAAAACCCTCATATCTTTCCATTGTGTATCATTTTCTCATGCAACCTAGGGTTATCCAATCCACAACCATAGTTTTCACACCACTTGTAAGGAAAACTTGCAGCCATATAGTGACAATTTCCACATAACCCAAATCTAAAAACATGTAAATAAATACTCAATATCAACATGCAAGAGAATAGACAACATACCCATGAAATATGACACAAGCTATACCCTAGGAAAACCCTCAAGAGTGAAAATCCTAGCCTCCAAAAACAACCACACTCCACGTATTATTCAATAATGAAAAACCATTACAATACATCTTCAAAGACTCCATGAACACTTCTGAAGCACAAGCTATCCGTGCATTCCATGTGACCAAGCATGAATCCACACATGCCATGCCATGCTTCAAACCCTCACACATGCACAAGCTCAACCTGCTAACCTATAACAAACTCTCCAACCCTAGACAACTACCCTTCTGGTTTCATTTATAGAAACAAGCTCCCACAATACCACCAAGTGATATTACATAAGCCATGTGTCCAAAACCATGAACTTACAATATAATGTGACCCCACATTTAATATTGGGTACTTTATTATATTTTATTATTCCCCAATATTAAATAATTACATTTTACAATTATGTCCCAAAGTTACATACAACATAAAGAGGCCCCAACATTATAACTCCCAGTGATGCATGTCCATCTAGGTACCCCTAGGTGCACCACACACATAATAATAAATTAAACATTATAATTATTATGCAAGGTGCACAACACATAATTTTAATAAAAATCATAGTCATTTGACCATTTCAAATCTCTTTTTCCAAGTTAGCATAACCTTCAATCCCTTTAGTAGTGATGACCTTGACATGTTAGATCAGGTGCTTGAGGATTTCATCTCACAAGGATCATCCACTAAGGTTTAAAGAGATTTTAACTTAATCAAACCTCAACTTATCCTTTATTCACCCTCACACCAACCTCAAGTTTGAAACAAGCTTGTGCTTGTCTTAGAACTACCTAAAAAGAAACCATTAGCTCCAGGAGATATCTTGAACTTTACAAGGAAACTTGATAGTAAGATTGCTTTACAACAACCGAGTTACAATACCATTGCTCACACACACAATACAAGGAATAATAGACAACAAAAAACCACTCCCATTTCATTACCATTAACTCAACCTATCTTTCCTAGTGCTCCTCGCTTGCCTTCACATAATGGAAAGGATCATGATCTTGTTGAACAACTTAAGAATACTCCTAGTAAGATATCCTTATGGAATCTTATTAAAGCCTCACCTAACTACAATAGTATTCTTCAAACATCCTTACAACAAGTTGTGGTTCCTCCTAATAAAGTCCAAATGAACTAGAATCCCTAGTTCAAGGAATGAATATGGTTAATATAGACATTATTTTTCACCAAAGGGAGTTACCTTCCTTGGAAGTTCAAAAACAACATGAAGTCTTCATGATAATAGGCCTTGTTAATAAGATCAGGATAAAGAGAAACCTTTTTGATAATGGCTTGACCCTTAATGTGTGTAGTGCAAACCTCTTGGATAAGTGTTGATCAACAAACCTTGAGCCTCTCTGACAATCTTATAGGAAATTTAGCAAGTGGGGGACCAATTTGTGCATCACTAAAAAACCTCTAGGATTTTTATAGAAATCCAAATCTTTTTTATGTTGGGAGAAAAAGGTAGAAAGAAATGTGAATAAAACATGAAATTGGTGATTTTCCAAATCTTTTACAACATTGAAAACCTCAAATTATTTCCTATGAATGATATAATTGACACAAAATGCCACAGACCCTTCATTGTTTGGAAGAGAACAAGCAACAAAGGCTAAATAAAAGCATAGTGTAGTCTTTCAAATCTCCCCAGGGGAAGCACCCATTAAGGTTTGATCAGACATAAGAAAACTCTAAAAGTTAATAGAAAAGTCTAGAAAATTATAGAAGCCCTTTCTCCCTTTATGACATAATACAAAAAATTATAACCTTTATAGAAAATGGAAAACTTCAATAGACATAATTCAATTTCCGAAAGTTATCATTCAATATAGAAGCTTAACAACATACAAATTAGCTACCCGAACTATTAAAATGAGCTTAACACAATGTTTTTAATCATGAATGAAAACATAAAGAAGAAATTTGACAAAGGCCTTAACATGCACAGTTTCAAAGATTTCTTCTAAATAGATTGAACTTCAATATTAAATGAACTAAAAAATAAAGGTCGAATGCCAATCTGATGATAGTTTGAGTTAAAATATAAGATGCCAGAGAATAGCAGTATTCTATAAAAATTTCTACTTTTGAAAACATAAAAACTCCCTACTAGATCTATCTGCTTCGAAAAGGTTTTTGAAGTAACTTTTTTCTAACTAAAAAAACTCCTTTTACTTATGCTACCAACCCCTATTTTTAACTGGAAGAAGAGAACACCACCACCAACATTCCAAAAGTAGAAACTCCCAAGTGCCTACACCTAATATCCTATGATCTCATCTTAGATCTTGATCAGATTGCAAAAATATTTTCTCATTATGTCCCAAATATTTTATTAATGGCTTGGATATTTAGCAAAGATTGCAATAAGAAAAATCAGATTCTAACATAGCTTGGAAAAAATCTGATTGATCATTCATATAGATTGATGGAACTGACTTGAAAGTTCCACCCTAAAGACAAGACACCCACTGCATTCTGATAAAATTTTCCTAAAGAGATCATTCCACAAAACACAAACTTCCTAAACAAATAGATGGCGTCTTGAGTGGGAAAGCAATCTCAAATTTATGAGAATGGCTTTGAAGAAAATCCCTGCCAAAAATACATGTGTGGTTCATGCCCAAAAGGAAAGTGATATACAAAAGCCGTGCAGCCACCACGTGGCACATTGTGTGCCTTTTGGAGCAGTCTTCTCTTCATTAAGTGTGGAATTCTCTCGAAGTTGAAAAAGGTAAAAGTCAAAAACCAAAAAGATTAAAAAGAAAAAAATTCTTTACAGTTCTAGCAACTCACAGGGGCCTTCACTTGCGAAGGTGTGAACCTAAAGCTCTGGAAACTCTTGGAGTTTGAGGAAGGTGGAGTGTTGTACTTCCAAATCAAAATTAGTGAGCTAGATGATAGTGCAGAGAATCTCATATGCTTGATCCAACTCAAAAACTTCTTTAAAAGAAACACCTCCCCATCTGTATGAAACAACCCCAATATGGTAATAGATTTGAGAAAGGGGAAGAATCTCCTAGATTTCATCAACAATGGGCGATGGGCTTATGCTTGGGAGTTATGTAAAAATCTAGACCTTATGTCATATTGCATCTATTATCTACTTGATTGATAGCATTCCTCCATCTAGTGAAAAAAGGGCAGGCAATCTGAAATCAATCAGAACATTGAAATCCTTTTCGATCTCATTGACCTTTCTATTCAACACTGCTTGGTATTCTTTTTCTTTTTGTTGTGACCTTATAGCAATTGAAAAATTCACTTTCTTTCATTGAGGCGACCCTCTAACCAAAAATTTATGTGCCTCCTAAAGCTTCTTCAATTATTTCTTTTCATAACCTAGAAATCAAGTTTTCTAATTCTCCAACCTTAGGAGCATAAATTTGCAGAGTTTGGTCAGCCATTGGGCCAACCTTCTTGTCTAATTCCTAAGCATCCCTTAGAAACTACAAGACTAGCTTTAGAGCAACAACTGCAACTATGATGCTTTCCCAATGTGTGGATATCAGTCTTTTCAAATTTAGGAGGATCTCAGATCCTTGCACAACAACCAACTCCTAATGGAATTGAGATTCCCTTACCTTCATATTCTCCTCCATCTAGTTCTTCTCCTAGAGGGTGTTTTTTAGTTCAAACTTCAACCTTCAGACCTCTTGGTCGTGAGTCTGTAGAATGGACTTGATCTCCTACTTTTCTTTCTTTTCCCTCTCTATTTCTGCTTAGGCATTTCTTAGATTGTCAGAAGCTTGAGATTGGACACTATCCAATTCTTCCTGCATGTTTTCCTAGATACAACATTTTGTATTTGTTTGACATTTAGCAAAAAGGCTCAACCCTTAACTTTTCTACCTTGGCATAAAGCTGACCCTATTGATTTTGGGCCTCCTTGAGAAACTTAGTTGCTTCTCCCTACTGATCCACTATTTACCTTACACGATCCATTTCCACCTTTCTATCTTTGATTTCTATCTATAGCCTATTCATAGTGTCCTTTACATTTACCAGCTCAGCTTCATGCTTCTTTAATTTCTTATCTAGCTTCTCATAATCAGTATAGACCACTTTCTTGGTGGCCTTAGCCAGAACCACCTTGTCATGTGGGTGAGTTTCACTTAGATCCAGGCCCATAGATTTGATGTTGTAATCTTCCATCTGCATTTCTCCCTCTGGCTTGGATACTAGCAACCTCATGGTAGAAATCAACAAGGAATTCCACTAACAAGCCTCAATCTTCTTAGTAGTTGGTTCTGCTAAATTTTTTTATCTATGGTTTCTATTTTCTAGCCTTTCAGGCCAGCTTTGTTACATCAAAATAACCTCATAGAATCTCTTGGGTGTCAATGCTTTATGCAGTAATGGAAGTACCCAGAGGGAGACTGAATAGTGTGACAGAATGAGAAGCCTTGATTGTATGGGACTGCAGAGAGTTGAAGGGGAGTGTAATCATAGAAAACAATGGGATAACATAGAGGAACTGTAGAGGGGGAACACCCATCAAAGTGAAAGGGGAAGTGAGTCAAAAAAGTGACATTTTCCCAAAAATAGAAGGATTCGGTGAAATTTCCAACATGGATGCTTTAGCTTTCTTAGTGGGGGCCCTTGATAGGGTGATTAAAGAATCAATCATGGCTGATGCAGATGATGCTCACTCAACACACGAGGTTACCTCATGGGGATCATTGTTGAATATTGTCGAGGGTTCATTTAGAATGAAAAGATCAGAATCCATGGATGGAGGACTCTTCTCTAGAGACAAGGGTGGAGGAACGACCAAAGATGCAGAGGCAGAAAGAAGAGGGGGAGAAAAACTTACTTGGGCCACAAAATCCAAATATCTTAGTAGAGCAGACTCCAATTCTTCCTCTCCTTTGGCTAGTGCATTGGGTCCACCTAGCTACTAGAATTGTTTCCTTTTTGTATGAGTGGAACCTATAGATTCAGATCCCTTGGTGACCAATCCTATCGAAACTTGGCATTTTGTAGCCACAACAAACCTCTTTTGGGATCATTGGTTCCTCTTTCCCTTTTCTTTGGTGCTGATAGAGGGTGTGACCTATAAGTCCTTCCATTTTGACCCCTTTCCTTTGTTGATCTCTTGAGGCTGGGAAGTGTAGAGTGAAATCTCTCCCTATTCAATCTCTTGGTTGATCTCAAGATTACTATACTTAGTGTCAACATCTTTGCCATAAATTTCATCAAAATTTTCATCATGTGGTTGAACCTCCCTATACATGGCATTGATGCTCTTCATTTCCTGTCACAACCTCCAAAAATCCACCCTCTTTCTCTCCAACCATCCTAGATGCTTCAATTATGTACTTAGAGGCTTGCCCATTAGATGGCTCAGATGGTACTCTATCATCTTGACATAAAATTCAAGCCATGGTGGCCAATTAAATGGTATGTAGGATAACTTGATGTACAATTTTGGCCTTTCTATGGCTGGGTTATTCCTTGATTCAAAATAATCCTAACCCTCATGCTTTATAGTTGGGAGGTGCCTTATTAGGTTGTAGCTCCATGCGTCACAAATGAGAACCGGGCTCAAGTGCGCAAATTTGTTCATAAGTACCTACCATCCCTTCCTTTTTATTAGTGTTACCTAGATGTTTATAATGGTGAGGGGAGTCAGCTAAATCCCTATCTTGTGCCTTCTGATGCTATAAACATTTTCAACAATAGTTACCTGACAGAATGCATGCTTCTCAAGCAAAAACTCTATCCGTTACAAATTTAGGGAGCTAGAAAGGCTCCTTGATGAAACCATAAAATTTTATGAATGTGAAGTCAACTCCTAGAAAATAATCCACTGGGGTTTGCAAGGTCTTTATCGATTGCAAGACTTCAAGAGAGAAATGCACTAGAGGGTGTGGGACAAGTCTACAAGCAATGACCTCAGAAAAATTTGTCAAATGAGAAATCTATATTGTCACAATAGAAAAGATGTTTAGACTAAAAAATCTATATTCATCTAAACAACCTGAATGATGATGAATTGGTAATGCAAACTATAAAGGATGCTTAGAATAACCAATCTATATTATTGTAATCTATCGCATACCTCTCTGAAAGGATCAGAGTTGACTATTGTTGCAACTGGTCCATGATCAATCATGTCAAAAATATCAAAAATGTTGTCAAATGATAATCTATATTGTCACAATAGAAAAGATGCTTAGACTAATAGATCTATAATAATCTAAACACCCTGAATGATGATGAGTTGGTAATGCAAACTATAAAAGATGCTTAGAATAACCAATCTATATTATTCTAAATGACCTAATTGATGATGAGATGGTAATGTAAGCAGTAAAAGATTTCTAGAATAACCAATCTATATTATTATAATTTGTGGCATACCTCTCTGAAAGGATCAGATCTTCCTATTGTTGCAACAAGTCCATGATCAATTGTGCCAAAAATATCTCAAAAGTTATCAAATGATAAATCTATATTTTCACAATAGAAAAGATGCTTAGATTAACAAGTCTATATTAATCTAAACAGCCTGAATGATGATGAATTAGTAATACAAACTATAAAAGATGCTTAGAATAACCAATCTATATTATTCTAAATGACCTAATTGATGATGAGATGGTAGTGCAAACTATAAAAGATGTTTTGAATAACCAATCTATATTATTGTAATTTGTCACATACCTCTTCAAAAATATCAAAGCTAACTATTGTTGTAGTGGGTACATGATCAATCGTGCCAAAAATATCACAAAATTACATACCAAATATCACTATTAAAGACACCTATATTGCAATAGTATGCAAAATATCAGTATTAAATAAAGAACACTAATGAACTTAAGTATAATGAACCTAAGCATTGTACCTTCCATTCTTGAATATGATATTCAAGTGTGCTTGAAGGGTCATCTCTTTGCTTAAGAGTATCCAATATTTCTTCATGATCAACATTACTAAGTGTCCATAGTTGTTTTGTCTTTGGTTTGGCATGATGTTTCAAAAACATAACATTTGTTGCTATAACAAGGTGCAAATACATGAGAATGGTTTTTTGTTTCTCGTAGTCTTCAAATGTAGGTATGCCATTCTTTCTAATCATGTATTTTTGCAACCAAGTTCCTAAAACCACAACTAAACCTATAGGATACACGAACCCATCATCAACTTCCATTAGTTGTGTTAGCTTATGCTTTAACTTCACAAATCAAGCCAACCACTAGTCTGATCTCTCTTTATTCCCCTCCAGAGCAACAACTGCAAAAACATGTCCTAGTTGTAGTAGATCTGAAAGTCTATCATAATCAATTGAACTTTCAATTGTGTCATTTGTCATGGATATAGTTTGAGATAAAGGAGTTAGATATTGTGGAACCCATGTATCCACCCACTCGTACTGAATACAACTCTAAAAAAAACAAGCCAACTCTCATGTCCAAATGGTCTATGTGCTTACATATGAACTTTGAAATGAATGCATCTTTGAAGAATTTTTGATTATATGACAATCAAATCTACCTCCCACTGTACCCTCCTCAACCAACAAAAAGAATCTATGCACTATTGAATCAAGTGTCCCTTCCTATGACAATGTTGAACTATACCAATCAACAATAGAATGTCCATCACTAAATTTTTCTCCTGAAATCTTCAATTTCTCTTTAACTAGAGTTATATTTACACATGCACCTATTTCATCATGCTCCCCTTTCCCATGACCAACTTAAAAAAAATTCCAAATGTGAGGTACACCTCTCTCTACATGCATTCTACTCAACCAATAAAAGATATAAGCATTCTTGAATAGACCTATGTAGTTATCTGACCAAATGAGATGTCAGTCCAGTGCTATATCATGCTCCTGCAAGAACTCAAAAAAAATCTCAAAACAATGTTGAACATACTCAGATGAATGAGATCTATCATTGAACTCATATAAAAATGACACTCTCTAATTATCTTTCAATCCTCCTCTGTACTATCAGGTGTGTGTATAAATTCTATGTGGACAAAAATAGAAATCTAAATGGAATTGTAATATTGAGATTGTACCTTGTTTTGTGGTTGCAATGTGTAGTTTTCTACAAAATCAACCACTAATATAATAGTGTCAATCAGAAAAGAGTCCTTAAACATCCTGAATTGTTGATCAAACCACTGAGACCTATGACTATGCCTTGCATACTTGTAGAAAAGATTGTCCTTAAAATCTGAAATAAAATTAGCAACACTGCATTCTTTTGTAACCAACTCGCATCTAGAACCTTCACCTCCACTCTGCAAAGTATATTTGACTATCTCATATCTTTTTTCTCAAAAATCTTATTTTCGAATTCATGTTTGGAACCCTGATGAAAACATTGAACAAACTTTGACAAGCAACCACATTGTGAGCACTTCGCATTTAGACAATCATTTCTATAGAAAAAGAAACCATCATCTCTAGAACATAAAAATATATCTAGCAAGTCCCTTAATGATTTTGAAAGATGCATTGCACTACACTCCTGCAACATTTCATTAGTATGCAAAGTAGAATGGATATAGCATAATAGTTCATGGTACATTGAAAAATCCACATGGTATTTGTATCAATAAGTATTATTAATATTAAGAGGTGCACAATAAAATGGCTTCAAATCTTCAAAATTATTTTGTAATATTCCCATATTTGGATGTGTTTTGAATAAATTTCTTGAACAACATTGGTTGACTTCATTCCAAGAAATGTTTAGCATGCAGTTTATAGTCTTGATTTCCAATTCTTAACTTTAAAACATCCTTTGCATTGGGTGATACTCTAGAGTTATCATGCCAAAATTGTTGAATTACCTGCTTTACATTATCGGTTAGCTTCTTATCAACATGTGGAAGCCTCCCAGCAAAATCCCATGTATCATTTTGAAGAAGATCATCTATTCTTTCTCTTCTTGCAAGTGCTCTACCCAAAGTTTTATGATTTATGTCAAAATCAATACAAGTTTGTTTCATAAATTGAGAATTTTTCAATTGATGGCTTACTGGGGTGGTTGTAATGACTCTCCAAGCAACTCTCTTATATTTTTCCTTGTTATTTTTTCCAATAGACTTGAGAGCATTAAAAAGAATTTTGACAATAATAGATTTTTTTCAATCTTCTTGTTCACACGAATCTTCAATTTAGCTATCAAATGTCTCATCTTTTGCATCTTTAGAAATTGCACAAAAAAATGGCATTGACCAGTCAATGTCTTATCACTAAAATATTGGTTGAAAATTCTTGTAGCCCACAACCAAATAGTTTGTGTTGACCTTTTGCATTCAAAATTGCTTATAATGTTCCCATCAATTTCAAAAAACCATTTAGGGGTTCTCAAAGGTCTTAAATTTGGAATATTCCTTTCTTCCACACAAGGTTCTTCATTTCTCATGTAATCTGGTGGAACATAATTTATACTTAGTTCAATATTATGTTCAACATCTTCAGTTCCAACATTTTCACCTTGAACATTTTCAATATCAATTTGAATAATTTCGTTCCCAAGTTCAATAACATGTTCAACATCTTCAATTCCAACATTTTCACCTTGAACATTTTCATTATCAGTTTCAATATTTTCATTCCCAATTTGAATATCATGTTCAACATCTTCAATTCCAACATTTTCACATCGAAAATTTTCAATATCAATTTGAACATTTTCATTCCCAATTTCAATATCATGTTCAACATTTTCACCTTGAACATATTCAATTTCCTCTTCACTTGAAAGACCATAGGGCTCAAATTCACCAATATTTAGCATACCTTGTCTTCTCTTCCGATGACCTTCTCTATCTCTTTGTCTATATGCTTCAATTTGTTATTTTGTAAGATTTCTCTTGCATTTTTTCTTCCAACAACTATTGCTCTCCATTATACCTCATAAAAGATGCTGAAAATTTATTTCTTGTGAAAAATTTGAGTAGGAGATGCTCCAAAAAGTTGATCTTTGTCTCTTGCTATTTGAAACCAGATGTTTGTTGCGTGCAAATCCTACAAACGAATACACACACGGTGGCATTCATCATTACAAAGAAAAACAACTCAAGAGTTGATGGAAACCCTGGTGAAGTTATATGAAAAGCCTTCCGCTTCAAATAAGGTATTTCTTATGAAGTGTTTATTTAATATGAAAATGGTAGAAGGTGGGTCAGTTACTTATCATTTAAAGTGTTTAATATGGTCACCAGTCAATTAACTTCTATAAAAGTAAAATTTCATCAAGAAGTTAGGGCTCTTTTGATTCTATGTTCTTTGCCTGAAAGTTGGAATATCTTGGTAATGGTTGTTAGAAATTCTATTTCTGGTTTGAATACATTGAAATTTGATGATGTTGTTGGTGTTATTTTGAGTGAGGAAATTCATAGGAAAAACTCAGGTGGAACATCCACATCAGGCAATGTTTTGAATGCAGAAAGCAGGGGCAGAACAAAAGAGAGAGGAAACAATTCTAGAAATCATGGGAAGTCATGAGGAAAATCAAAGGACAAAAGGTCCCAATCTAGAGATAAGAGGGATTACTGGTACTATGGTAAGCTAGGTCATTTGAAGAAAGATTGTTGGTCTTAAAAAAATAAAGAAGAAGTCAAAAAGGAAGGACATAAAGAGGAAAATGTGGTAAGTAATAAATCTAATGAGGATGCTTTGATTCTTTCCCTTGATAATGCTGATGATTCTTGGGTGTTAGATTAAGGGGCTTCATTTCATGCTACCCCCCATAGAAGTTATTTTCTTGATTATGTCCAAGGGGATTTTTGGCTGGTTTATTTAGGAGATAACGAACCCTGTCAGATTGTTCGAAAGGGAAGAATCAAGATTAAGTTGCAGAATGAGAATCATTGGCTACTACATGAGGTAAGGCATGTTCCAAAGTTAAGCAAAAATTTAATTTTAGTAGGGCAACTAGATGATGAAGGTTGTGTTTTTACATTTAGTGATAAAAATTGGAAGGTCACAAAAGGGTGCCTTGGTGGTAGCAAAAGGTGTGAAACTAGGCACCTTATATCTTTGTATAGGTCATAATGTTCCTTCTACTTTAATTGTTACAGAAAAATATCAATGTTCAGGAACAAGCTGTCGCAGTCTGCCAAGAGGGTAGAACTGTCGCCGACTCCTAAACGGCACATAATATAAGAGGCTATGAGTGCAAAAGCCATGAAAGTACCCCCATTCAAATAATGTTTTACCAAGTCTAAAATGTGTTAATATGGATTGGTGAAAGTTGTGTGTATGGAAAACAAAAAGAGTAAGTTTCAAGGATGGGAAGCAAAAGAAAGATGGGAAATTAGAGCTTGTGCATACAGATGTATGGGGACCAGCTTAGGTATCTTCTCTCGGTGGCTCTCTGTATTATGTTACATTCATTGATGATGCAACTAGGAAGGTATTGGATTTATTTCCTTAGGCAGAAATCTGATGTATTTGAAACTTTTAAAAAATTGAGAAGCTTGGTTGAGAATGAGATGGGTAAAATGATAAAATATCTCAGATCTAATAATGGTGGTGAGTATTGCAGCAAAGAGTTTGAATATTATTGTTCCTCTAATTGTATTCGTAGGTAGAAAACGGTTCCAAGGACTCCACAGAAAAATGGAGTGGTTGAGGACATGAATAGAACAATATGGAGCATGCATGGACTATGAGATTGCATGTTGGGCTGCCTTTAAAAATGCACGGGCAGAGACTGTAAACACTATTGTTTATTTAATTAATAGAGGTCCCTCTAATCCTTTGGGTTGTGGTATTTTAGAGGAAGCATGGAAAGGTAAGAAGGTGAGTTATTCTTTTCTCAAAACCTTCGGTTGTGAAGCATTTGCACATGTAGATTCTAAAAATAGAACCAGGCCTGATACAAAATCAAAGAAATGTGTATTTGTTGGATATGACATTGATGAATTTGGTTATAGGCTTTAAGATTTTGAAAATCAAAAAATTGTGAGAAGTAGGGATGTCATATTCAATGAGAAAGTGTTGTACAAAGATCTGTTGCTACAGCATGAGAAGAAATAAAATGATTATGCAGTGTTGGATGATATTCCAAACAATGATGTTTCAATGATTCCTTATGCTAGGCAACAACAACAATAACAAATACCACAAACTCCTGTTAGACGATCTTCAAGGATAAGTAGACCTCTAGAAAGATTCTCTCCCTCTTTATATACTATTTTGTTAACTGATGCTGGTGAACCAGAATATTATGATGAAGCTATGCAGGTGGATACCAAGGTTCAGTGGGAGCATGGAATGGAAAAAGAAATGGACTCCTTGCTGAAAAACCAGACTTAGGAATTATGGAAGTTGCCTACAGGTAAATAGGCTTTACCAAATAAATGGGTTTATAGGCTAAAAGAGGACGATGGAGGTAAGAAAAGATTTAAAGCTAGATTAGTTGTAAAAGGATTTGCATAGAAAAAGGGTATTGATTTTGATGAGACTTTTTCTCTAGTTGTTAAAGTGACTTCTATTCGTATTGTTTTAAGCATTGTGGTTGCTGAAGATTTGCATTTAGAATAGCTTGATGTTAAGAAAACCTTTCTCCATGGTGATTTTGGAAGAGGAAATATATATGGACCAACCACAAGGATTTGAGGTCAAAGGTAAGGAGAAACTAGTGTACAAATTGAAGAAAAGTTTATATGGCTTGAAGCAAGCACCTCGGCAATGGTACTTGAAATTTGATAGTTTTATGGTTCAGTAAGGTTATAATCAGTGTAATTCTGACCATTGCGTTTACTTTAAGAGGTTGGATAATGATAGCTACATTATTTTATGTTTATATGTTGATGACATGCCTATAGCAGGGTCTAACATGGATCACATAAGTGAGCTAAAACAATAGTTAGCAAAATATTTTGCTATGAAGGATTTGGGGGTGGTCACGCCCACAAAAGGATATAAAAGTCACAGTAAAACTAAACCTGGGAATTGGACATTCCAATAGGTGACTAACATCTTCTCATGGTTGTTCATTTACTTTATCCAACTAGGGAACATATACTTGAAATGGAGCAGCATGGTATGTGCACTAAGAACTAGTTTCTAGTCACCATCTATAGAAAAAAAATACTTAATAGTAATGCAATGTGAAGCTTTTTAACTCAAACACAACTCAGCTAAAATAGAAATCATAGTAGCTATTATTAAAGGATAAACTGTGAACTGGCTTTATGCTGCAGGAACAGACACAGGGATGGATTCCTAATGCTACAGGAACAATACAAAGCTGAGTTTGCGTTGAAATCTATAGAAATAGATTCTAACTAGTAATCAACATGAAATGAATAATTAATTACAACTTACTATAGAATACTTACTAAGTGGGCCACCTTAGCAAGCATCAACTAGATTACACAAGAAGTTGACTCAAAGCTTCATTGAATTTTATTCATACTCAGAATTAGGATACATCAATTACTCTGTTTGAAAATAAAACTTAACACAAAAATATATTACTTATTCAACTTAATTTTAACACATACTGTTTCATCCTCATTCACTCACGGAGGAGGAACAGTTATTTAAATGGAAAAGACAACTAACTAATTAACAGAGGGAGTCGTGATCATAAATACATTCTAAATCTGTGGAACAGATATTCATAAATGAAATTCTATCTGCTCGACGTGACTTAGAGAAAATATAGCATTACGCATTCCCTAGATCAAAGGATCGTTAAAGCTTCTTCCCAAAGATTCAATCAAAGAGTTATTACTGGAACGATTTCTTCAACAGAGTCGAGATTCTTGCACTTAATTAGCTTCTTCTTCCTCCAACAATCCTGCAATAAATGACAGAGGTGAAGGAAAGCATACACACAAGTGACACGCCATCTATTCATTAATCACATGTTAATCCTATTCCATTATCCAAAATCATAAGCATACATCAGCTATGTGGGAGGTCAAAAGGGTAATTAATGAAGTTGTCAAGCTGCAGGAATATGGAATTGATTGCTATAGGATATCACCCAAAAAGTCTTTAATCAACAGGTTTAAACAACTATTAATAACAAAAGTAAGAGTATCAAAAGTTTCAAACTATGAGCATATTTAAGGCTCATCATTCTACCCCCTACTTATCATAATGCTGGTCCTCCAACATTGAATTTCCTTGTTATTTCCCTGAAATTTGTTGGAGCAACATGACCCTGCAGCAAAGTTCCAAACTTGAAGTAAAATCCTCTGGTAAACTCTCATCTTTCAAATTTGTGGTTTTCTATTTCATCATTTATTTCCTTGTCTTGGTATGGATAGAGTGGCCACATTAAAACTAGAGGTTGGAAGGTCAGTGGCATCCATAATTCAAATCTGCTTTGTAAACCTAGTTGCATGTACCTTTCTGATCTCCTGAGTGTTGCTGTGAAGTTCAATGGGCTATGGGGCTCTGTCTTTCTTACACCAATTGTCAATTTCTCCCACCTTGTCTCAATCCTAGAAGAGGCGAGTTTCCAAAATGTATATTTCTGCTCTTTGAACTCATTGTATACCTATTTTCTAATGTCAAAAATTTTCTCTCTTTCCTTAGCATGATTGCATCCATAAGTAACCTTAAACCAGGTTCTTAAAACTGTCTGTGGGTCTGAACTTTTAGGTCTTAAAAGAATAGGTTCATCTCTTTCTGTTTCCTCATATGTTTCCAATTGTCTCCCATAATTGATCTCATTTGCAGCCCAAGACATAAGTGCTCTTAGATGAATATCACCTATATAAAGAAGTGGGTTCCATTCAGTTTTTGCAGGAATTAAATAACCATGTAAATAAAGTTCACACATGGAGTTTTTCAACCAATTAGGGGCCACTTCATAAGCATCATAGAATTCTTTGGCTGTTTCAATATCAGGATCCAAATTTCTGGAGATCCTCATTAATTTGAACCAAAGAAACTGTTCCTTGAGGCACATTGCATATACTTTGGGTGGTGGCCTACATTCCATTATCTGTCCAGTTATTTTCATCATTTTATCCATTTTTTTCTACATATCTTGAATTTCATGCTTTTTCCTTTCAATTTCCCTTTGCAGCTTTTTCTTTTCCTCATCCCATAAACTTTGTTGGACTTCAGTTTTGGCGAGATGGTGAAAGCATAAAGTGTGGAATGACACAGGCGTCCTCTTAATTCTCAAAAATTCCAAGTATGCAATCAGTAGAGTCCTTTTATACACAACTAAATCTGTGCAAACTTTAATGGGAAATGGATTATCATAAGGTATATCAGGTAGTTCAAGCACACCTTCTTCTTGCTATAGGACAAAATCCTCTTGCTGCAGGATGAAGCCTTGTTGCTATACAGGAGAAGATTGTTCTTCCTTAGAAATTTTCTCAGCTGCACAAGTCAAGTCGTCCAGACTCGGCATTTTCCCTTTATCAACATTACTAGGTTGTGCTACCTCAGGAACAACAGAGTAGCTTTGTGGAACATTTGTAGACATATCCAGGGAGTTATCATGACCTGATTCAGTAAAGTCCTCCAATATTATGACAGTTTCTGTTTGAATAGAGGTTGTAGTAGGCTTAGATTGTTTTCTCAATGAACTCCTTCTTGGTAGTTTTGCAGGAGTAGCAGCAAAGGATGCTTCCTTAGTAGTCTTCTTCCTAGCTGGTCTTGAAGATCCAGACTCGGCAGGGGAAGAAGAAATTGAAATTGGAGTATTAACGGGTGTTGCTACAGGAGAGACAGAAACAGGGGAAGACTTTGCAAGAGAGGATGAGGCAAAAAGTTTTTGTCTTCAAGTACATATGTGGGTCTAACTCAGGAGTTTTCCCTACCCCAGATGACTCACCTACAATTGTCTTTCCTTTTTCTCTCCTAGCGGTAGACCTTGTTTTCACATCGGTAGAGGACGTCGGTATGGAAGTTGCAGGACTGGGCACTGCAAGAGTAGTGGATTCTTGCTCTGTTTCAGTACTTGAGGACTCAATTCTCATTTTCTTTCTTCTAGGTTGTGCAGGTAGTACCCTAGGGGGTTCAGGTGGTTGAAGACCTTTTCGAGCAACAAACTCATTCCAGGAAAGAGGGGAAACATCCCTTAAATATCGCTTAGCAAAAAAATTTATTAGGGCATGATGTGTGACAAAGTTTTGTTTACCCATTTGGGTTTCATGTGCACTATTTTACAAAACGTTCAACAAGAAATTCAGAACATTCACTACCAGTCCATGTCTCATATGACTTAACAATTTGCAATGATATGAATATAGGTAAGAGAAGTGCCCTTTACAAGTTAAATACCTAATAACAAAGATGGCGTATTCAGAGTATGGATAAGGCAGGGACATTCATTTGCACCCTTGCTTTGAAATTTCTAAAGGCCTATTAGCTAGTAGGGTGAACTCTTCCCTAGCAGAGACAACATCCCTTCCAATAGGAAAATTTTCACCAACTGCCAGTAATCCAATAACTTTTGAAATTCTTTCCTCTGTCACAGCCACTGTCAAGCCCCATATTGTAGCCTCATTTTTTGAAAATGTTCTTAAGAATTCGCCTGCAGCCTCTTCATCAAAAGAATCAATTCTCAAGAAATAATTTAACCATCCACAATTAGAAAATGCTTGCATTAACTGAGGATCATGTATCAACACATCATGAGCTACAGGCTCGTGCCTCACCAGTTGGCCACCCATAATCAAAAATCCTTAAAACAAAAACTCAGACTGATGCTGAAAGCTTGAAAAAGACTCTTCTTCCTTTCTGCACTTCCCTTTTCCTTACCAAGAATAACAACTTGAGTTTTGCATAAAATAGTTTTAATAACTACTTAAACTAAGTAGTTAACTTGTTCTTAAGATATGGCTTTTCAATCGTACTTTTAAAAAGTACAAGAACATAACTATTTTGGGCAAACGTAAATTTGGCACAAAAAAATTTGAAATTAGAATACCCCTGCCCCCTACTTAGCATTCGACATGTGTCCTCACATGTGCAAGGTGATAAGATTAAAGCATGCAATTACGGATGATGTATACATTACAATTAATGAATAGACAGAAAGAATAAATTATGCGATAATGAAAATATTTCGCATACCTTGAATTCAATTCTTGGGAATGCCACAAAGGACAACAGCGTATCATGAAATGATAGCTGGAAGATTGAATGCATGAATGAGGTGGAGTGGTGATATGGATGACATGGTAGATAAAGAAATGAATGATGTGATAGATGAAAAGAAACAGAGAAAAGTGGTTTTCTTTAAAAAGAAAACTTTATTATGGGCAGTCAACACAATAGTTAAAGAGAAGCTGCAAGAAAAAGGCCTAAGCCTTTTGCTATAGGAAGACCAATCGAAACAAACTTGTTCAAGAACTCTTCCTTTGATGTTGGCTTATGATATAACCGTAGTCGGTGTCCATTAACTAGCAACTTGAAACGGACTGGATCAATTGTGGCCAGCTGTACTGATCCATTGTCAAACACATTCTCAACTTCATAGGGACCGAGCCAGCGTGTTGTGAGCTTACCTTGATTTTCTTGATATCTGGAATCATATAGTAGAGCCCAATCACCACCATAGAATTGCTTGGTTTTGATGTGTTGATCATGCCATTTCTTCCTTTGCTATTGGACTGCTTCTGTATGCTGGAAGGCAGCATTTCTCATTTTGTCCAAAGCATTTAGCTGTAGGAGATGTTCCTTCTATGCTTCAGATATTTCCATATTGAGTTCAAGAGTTGTCCTCAAAGTTTTATGCTCAGATTCGATGGGCAACATGGTTGTTTTCCCATAAAGCAGTTTAAAAGGTGTAAACCCAGTTGTTTTCCATTCAGTTCTGTAGGCCCAGACTACTTCAAGAAGTCTAATGCTTGAATCTTTCCTATGGAGCTGCACTATCTTAGTTAGGATCACCTTAATTTCCCTATTTGTAACCTCCGCCTGACCATTGGCTTGAGCGTGATAGGGGCTGGACTTCCTATGTTTGATTTTATAGTCATTCATTAGTGCAGTGATCAAATTGGATGTGAACTGAGCTCCCTGATCAATTACCAGCTCTCTAGGAACTCCAAATCTAGTGAAAATTTTCTCATAAAAAAAATTCAACCTTATTATCTCGATCATGATTCATTGCCTTTACTTCAACCCACTTTGTTACATAATCTGTGCAAACCAGAATGTATGACTTACTATTTGACGGTGGATCAATTGGTCCAACAAAATCCATTCCCCATTTATCAAAAGGGGTGACTATTACCTCTTGGTACAGTGGAATTTCATCTGACCTGGTTGGTCTTCCCATATGTTGGCATCTGTCACATTTCCTTGTATAAGATATAGCATCCTTGTGTAATGTTGGCCAATAGTATCATGTTGTAAGAACCTTCATTGATGTTCTCTTTGCTGCAAAATGTCCCCCACATGGTTCATCATGGCAAGCATGCAAGATATGATAAGTCTCATCTTCTCTTACACATCTTCACATAACTTGATCAGGTCTAGTGTAAAACAGACAATTTACAATCCATGAAAAGTTAAAACTTTTCTTAATTAACAATTTCTTTTCTTTTGGGGAAAAGTGAGCTGGTATTCTACTTGCTGCTAGATAATTGGCAATGTCCGCATACCATGGAGTATGTGTAGCAATGGAAAATAGGTGTTCATCAAGGAACCTATCATCAATGACTTCATGTTCAGCAGGTGCAGTTATTTGAAGCCTTGATAAAAAATTAGCTACAACATTAGCTCTTCCTGGTTTATCAATGATTGTAATGTTAAATTCTTGTAACAACAAGAGCCATCTTGCCAACCTACCAGAAATGGTAGGCTTGTTCATCAGATACCTGATTGTTGTATGGTCAGTATGGACAAATATCTGATAACCTATGACATAATGCCTAAATTTATTCAAAGAATACACTACAATTAGCAACTCCTTTTCTGTAACAGTCTAGTTTAGCTCAGGACCTTGAAGGTTTTTGCTAATAAAATAGATAGGATGCTCAATTGAATTTTTATTTTGGCTTAAGACTGCCCCTATACCAAAATCAGAAGCATCAACATGTATAAGAAAAGGCAAAGTCCATTTTGGACCTTGAAGAATAGGAGCTTTAGTAAGCAAGTCCTTTAGTTGTAGGAAAGATTTTTCACAAGCCTCCGTCCAATCGAATTGAGACTCCTTAGTTAATAAGGTAGATAGTGGACTGGCAATTTTGCTGAAATCTTTTATAAACCTTCTATAATACCCTACATGGCAAAGGAAGCTTCTGACACCCTTTTGTTTTGTAGGAGTTTGTAAATTTAGAATAACTTCAATTTTAGCAGGGTCAACCTGAATTCCATTCTTGGAAATATGATGGCCAAGAACAATACCTTTTTCCATCATTATAAGGCACTTTTCACTGTTTAGAGAAAAATTTTGCTCTCTACATATTTTCAATAATTTTTCTAAATTCACCAGTGCTTCTTAAAATGTAACTCCATAGGTAGTGAAGTCATCCATATAAATCTCCATACAGTCATGAGATATATTAGCAAAAATACTAATTATTGCTCTCTAAAATGTTGCTAGTGCATTGCATAGACTAAAAGGCAAGACTGAGTAAGCAAATGTCCCCCATGGATAGGTAAAAGTGGTCTTATCTTGATCTTAAGGGGCAATTTTTATTTGATTGTACCCACTGTAGTCATCCAAGAAGGAAAAATATCTTTTACCAGACAATGAGTCTAGCACTTGGTCTATAAAGGGCAGTGGAAAGTGATCTTTTTTAGTGGTAGTGTTCAACTCTCTATAATCTACACACACTCTCCATTTTCCACCTTCTTAGGGACAATAACTAACAGAGAGACCCATTGACTGTCAGAGATTGGGTAAATAAAACCAGCATCCAATAACTTTTGAAACTCATTCTTAACTATTTCTCTAAGTGCTGGATTTATTCTTCTTTGAGGCTGCCTAACTGGTAAACAGTCTTCTTTGATATATATCCTATGAGTACAAATTTAAGGATCTATTCCTTGCATGTCCCCATATTCCCATGCAAAAGCTTTATTCTGATCTTGTAGCATTTTGAATAGGATAGCCTGTTGAGATTGTGACAGCTTGCTATTTATATTCAAACAGTGACCTGGAGACAACTCTATCTGCTTAGTGAGATTACTCATAGAATCTACAAGTGATGGTTGTACCTCTTGTGGAAGCAAGTTATGAAAAATTGCAAGAAATTTAGGCAGCGAACTCTCTGAATTTAGTTGCTGCAGGAAACATTGTAGATGACTGCTATTTGGATTAGATGAACTACCCATATCAAAGTTAGACTGCAGAATTTGAAAAAGCAAGACGTCCTCATTCTAAAGTTGTGAGAATGGATCAGTTTGAAGCATCATTAATTGAACCAACGAATTGGCTTCTTCAGTTTCTTCCCCCACATCTGGCCAAATAGGTTGGGACAAATCTGGTTGAGGTCTAGCAGGTAGATACAAAGCCAATTTTTTTTGGACTGTCCATCAGAAATAGTCACATCTCTAGAATGACATCCTATAAAAGCATCAACAGTTGCTAACCATAGTCTACCTAGGATAACT